>JBAMJV010007363.1:0-22560 GCA_037951105.1 Echinarachnius parma | reverse complement strand
CGATATTTCGAAAATTTTGTATGTGAATGATGATAATTTATCTGAATTCTACATACTTTTATCGATCGTTTCATACCTTTTTTCTTGTGTGCGAGTGTTGATAAAGTTGTTGACATGGACATTATGCATGGTTTTTCAGTCCCGATATACAGTAGCTATCGTCGTACTTTTTTGTGCATGCACAGTGGAGCGCTCTGGCACGTGTGCGTGGGGCGAGCCTCATAAATATTCATATGATTTTCATGCGCAAGCGCACTTCGGCTGTACCGGCGCTCGGCGAAGCGATATAATGGGAATACACGATGAATGGGACAGCGGGCTATGTGTAGGGGGGGGCAATTTAGCCCCCCCCCCCCCCCCGCGCTATTGAGGGTTAAAGGGATAGTTGAGTTTTGGTGAATTTTAGTAACCCAAACCTGCATCATTACTGATTAGGCATTACATTTCAAACTGTGCATGTGAATGTGATGACTGATGTTTTGTTGAATTTTAGTGATTAGATTAGTCGTGTCGACACGATAAAAGCCAATTCTCAAAACTTACAATCTGTAAGAATTGCAAAATGTGAGTCCAAACGATGCCATACTCTCAACTTCTCAAGAGTTGCAATTAAAACAGAAAACGTGTGCGCGCCTTTTCTCATTTGAAGTCCCACGCACTCACTCAAGTTTTCACACAGGAATTCGACTCGGGGTTTTTCATTATCTCAGAATCAGTCTCACAATTATTTTGTGTAGCGCCCTTTATAACGAAACTCAACTATCCCTTTAAACTCTGACCGTTATTCATAGTCCCACAATATAATTGTTGATACAATCTCCATTTTTTTGTTAATTTGCCGGAAGAAAACCAAGTGCAAAGTGCCGCCCTCAGCCTCAGGTCAAGGCATCTCCGACTGCTTTACATCGGGGAAGTTCTGGCTGTAACCCAGTTGAGCACCCCGCTCAACACTCGCACTTTTGCAAATGCAGTGGCAGTGAAACTGCGCGGGTCTAAACTACTCATTAATTATAGATACTTGCATAACACGCCAACGTTTTTGACGGTATTTCAATGCCTTGAACATTTTGTACATGAATATGGAAAACAAAAATCATTTTTTGTAAGAGAAAATGCGAAATTAGGAAGATTTGTCTCACCATGTCGTTCTTCGCAAACCACTGTGAATTTGAAGTTGCCATGTTGGACATTTCATGTTGTTGTTTTTGTTTGTCATTTATCTCGAATAGTCTTGGTTCAAGCATCGATATTATGTCGATAAAATGAAAATAATCGAAAAAAATAATAACGTAGTACAGAGAGGGAGGCGGCAAGGGGCCAATTATTGGACAGAAAAAAAAACAATTGCTGAAAAGAAATTGTAATACAATTCATGAATTTCATAAATATCATAATTTTCAATGTAATTTAGTGAAAACTACATTTTTAAAGGGATAATTGAGTATACTAGTTCTGTACTGTAGTCGAGTTTTGGTATAGAGGGCGCTACATGAAATATTTGTTTGTGATGAAAATTTTTTTTTTTCTAAACAATCTAAATATCGCCCGGTGATGCCGGCCGGTGTGAACTATTTTAAAATAAAAATATATGTTTTGGATATTTCAGCCGTTTCTGAACCGATTTTGATCAATTAATAAAGTTTATTCTGTCATTAAAATTGTATGATCTTTCAAATTTGACAGTCAGTTTTTCATTATCTCACAAAAAAATATCGGGGGCACTTCGGGAAATACCAATACTCAACACTACCTTTAAAGGGATAGTTGAGTATTGGTCAAACTTAACTTTAGTAACCGAAACCTGCACCATTACGGTACAAACTAATAGCTATAACTCCACCATGCTCGAAAAGAACCCCTGTTATCATTCAAAAAGAGCCGTTACAACTCAAGAGGGCGCTCTCTAAAAAAAAACTCATTGGTTTTAGCCATTTTTCATACAAAATTGTGCATTTTGATGTTTTGTTAAAATAATGATTCAATAGAGATATCATCAACAAGTTTTGAAAAACCTATTTAGATTTTTTTCAAAGTCTATAAGCATTTTTTTTTGTACATTTTCTTAATATATAGGTTTTCCCATTCATTTTAACACTTTTGTCATTCAATTTCGTCCCGAGAAGCCGAGAATGTGCCAATGCCAACTTCAATTTCGTCTATTGTCGACCAATTTCACAAAAAGTCCATTCAATTTAGTCATTTGTCACACATTTTTGTCCAGTACAATTCAAATTCGTCAGTCACAGATGTGTTCAGCAACTGTGACCGACGAATTTGAATTGTAATCGACGAAAATGCGTGACGAACGACTAAATTGAATGGACTTTTTGTGAAATTGGTCGACAACCCAGATAGCAATTTAACGTTTATGTAACGTTACCATATGGTTTACATTATATTATAATAACGTTTACTTGATAACGTTACATTATGGTTAGTTTGCTCATTGATTTAACGTTAATGTAACGTTAACATTTACGTTAACATGATAACTAAATATGAACGTTATGCCAACGTTAACTGGATAACGTTACATTATGGTTAGTTTGCTCATTGATTTAACGTTAATGTAACGTTAACATTTACGTTAACACCCAGATAACAATGCTACGTTGGCCCAACGTAGTCTATAGTCGGCACCGTCGCGGTTGGCAAAACAACGTTGAGCCAACGTTGGCCTAAGGTAAATATGCAACCAAATTTTTGCAGTCGGAGAGCTGACGTTAAGACAACGTTACGCCAACGTTTTCTGTTGACTTTTGGCAAACTGGTCGGCATATGTACGTTGAAACAACGTTGGGTGATAGTTGGACGAACAATCATAATTCTTTGGTCGAAAAACAAACGTTGGGCCAACGTTTCGCCTACTGCGACATTTTGTTGATGAGTGGCGTTGGATATTTGTTGGCTAGTTGACGTCGTACTAACGTTTGGCAAACAACCACATGTCGACGGTGGGCAGGCTAACGTTTAACCAACGTTTCGCCTACTACGACACTGTGTCAATGACTTGCGTTGGATATTGGTTGGCTCGTTAACGTCAGACCAACGTTTAATACATAACCACATTTCGACGGTAGGATAGTCAACGTTCGGCCAACGTTTCGCCGACTACAACGTTCTGTTAATGAGCGACGTTGGATATTGGTTGGCTAGCTGACGTCAAGCCAACCTTTAACAAACAACCACATTTCGACGGTGGGGAAGCCAACGTTAGGCCAACGTTTCGCCGACTACAACATTCTGTAAATGAGCGACGTTGGATATTGGTTGGCTAGCTGACGTCAAACCAACCTTTAACAAACAACCACATTTCGACGTCGGGCAAGCCAACGTTGGGCCAACGTTTCGCCTACTACAACATCCGGTCAATGAGCGACGTTGGAAATTGGTTGGCTAGCTGACGTCAAACCAACCTTTAACAAACAACCATATTTCGACGGTAGGATAGTCAACGTTGGGCCAACGTTTCGCCGACAACAACATTCTGTAAATGAGCGACGTTGGATTTTGGTTGGCTAGCTGACGTCAAACCAACGTTTGACAAACAACCACATTTCAACAGAAGGCAAGCCAACGTTAGGCCAACGTTTGGCCTACGAAAATATTCGGTCAATGAGCGACGTTGGAAATTGGTTGGCTAGCTGACGTCAAACCAACCTTTAACAAACAACCACATTTCGACGGTAGGCAAGCCAACGTTAGGCCAACGTTTCGCCTGCATAAACATTCTGTAAATGAGCGACGTTGGATATTGGTTGGCTAGCTGACGTTAAACCAACCTTTAACAAACAACCACATTTCGACGGTGGGCAAGTCAACGTTAGGCCAACGTTTCGCCTACTACAACATTCTGTAAATGAGCGACGTTGGATATTGGTTGGCTAGCTGACGTCAAACCAACCTTTAACAAACAACCACATTTCGACGTCGGGCAAGCCAACGTTGGGCCAACGTTTCGCCTACTACAACATTCTGTTAATGAGCGACGTTGGATATTGGTTGGCTAGCTGACGTCAAACCAACCTTTAACAAACAACCACATTTCGACGGTGGGCAAGCCAACGTTGGGCCAACATTTCGCCTACTACAACATTCGGTCAATGAGCGACGTTGGATATTGGTTGGCTAGCTGACGTCAAACCAACCTTTAACAAACAACCACATTTTGACGGTGGGCCAGCCAACGTTAGGCCAACGTTTCGCCTACCTATTCGGTCAATGAGCGGCGTTGGATAGTGGTTGGCTAGTTGACGTCAAACCAACATTTGACAAACAACCACATTTCGACACTGTAGGCAAGCCAACGTTGGGCCACCGTTTCACCTACTACAACATTTAATCAATGAGTGGTGTTGGAAATTGGTTGGCTAATTGACGTCAGACTTCTTATTATACTTATTATTCATTATAACATTTTCTCTCAATTTTACACTTTTTAAATCGAAATTATTCAAATTTACACATTGCCGTGTAATCGCTGGAATCGGTCTTTCAAACTCCTAATTAAAGGCGTAGTTGAGTTTTGGTAGAGAGGGCGCTAGACTACTGTACTTATTTTTTTGGTGAGATAATGAAAAACTGAGTGTAAAATTTGAAAGAGCATACTATCTAAATAATACAATCATCTTTGTTTGATCAAAATCGGTTCAGAAACGGCTGAAATATCCATAAACGTAACATTTTGTAATAAAGCTGTGGCCCCCGGTTTATTAGAGAATTTTGAACCAGCCGTTAAAAATTCAAAAAAATGCTTCCTCTTTTCAAAAAGTTACAAAAAAGTTATGTTGATAGTTGTTGGTTATTTCTCTATCTAATTCTATGTAATCACTATTTCAACAAAACATCACATGCACACTATTTTATTCAAAATGGTTGAAACCGATGAGTTTTTAGAAGGCGCCCTCTTACGTTTTAACGGCTCTTTTTGAATGGTAACATGGTCTTTTACTACGTCATTTGGAATGTTGTGTTCCTTTCTAGTTATAACTATTAGTTTGCAATGTAATGATGTAGGTTTTGGTTACTAAAATTCAGTTTCACCCAAACTGTACTCTCCTTACCAGAAATCAACTATCCCTTTAAGTTCATAAATATACGCATAAGCTTTCGTGAATAGTCTCCCGAGTACATTCATTACGGGCACTACCCAGCAAACACAAAACTTTACAAAACGTTTTAATTAGGTCACGTATTCGTCTTTAATCAACGTTTACAAAACGTTTTTTTTTTATTAGGTCACGTAGGTCTTCTTCCTTAATCAACGTTTAAAAAACGTTCTTAGAACGTTTCCAGCGTCCGACAGGCTATATGCTGGTACTTGCAGTTGAAATCAAATACATGAAAGTTTTTTTTTCTTTTTTCTAACGTTTAAACAACAATTTAAAAACGTCCATTTGGACGCAACACTGCAACACAGCAACACAGCAACATTGTTCCCTACAATTAGTTCATGAAATTCGCATACATCCCACTCGGTGCTCGTGGTCAAGGCATATTTATCCGTTTTATCCGATTACATGTGAAGTTTCAAAATGATCTGTAGTGGAACCAGCGTTTTTCCTCATATTTTATACAAAAGATTTCCAAACCTACTGTATTATTTGCATTTGGGATTGTTTGCAGATGATTCTAGCCGGTTTCGCACTTTTTAGAGAGGATTTACACATATATTTAAATGTAATGAGGTCAAATATTGGGATATTGACGCGTTATAGGTGTAAAGAAAATATATTAGACCGAATTCATATTGTCTATATAGAAATCGTTACCGAGAAAATAGTTTTTTGGTATCAAGGTATTAAAGGATAGTTGCGTTGGGTTTTGGTATAGAGGGTGCTACATACAATATGTGTGTGATATAATCAAACACGGAGTACTGTATCAAATTTGAAAGAGCATACAATTGTAATGACAGAATAAACTATAATTTGATCAAAATTGGTTCAGAAATGCCTGAGATATCCATTAACATAACATTTTAAAAATTGTAGGGAACACAAAATATAACTTTGAACCGGCCGCTAACAAATTAAAAAATTGCTTCTCCTTTTTAAAAAGGTACTATAGTAAAGATGTTTTTAAATAATCGTTGATTATCTCTCTATCTAATCACTATTTCAACAAATCAGACATGCACAACATTTTATTTGTAAATGTTAAGACCAATAGGTTTTTAAAGAGCGTCCTCTTGAGTTTTAATGTCTCTTTTTACTCAGTAATGTGTTGTGTTATTCCTTTCGAACATGGTGAAGTAAGTTATAACTGTTAGTTTGTAATGTAATGATGCAGGTTTTAGTTACCAAAACTCGGGTTAACCAATGCTGAACTCTCTTTACCAGAAGTGGACTGTACTTCATTTGTAGTAATATAGATACGAATATGACGAACAAATGATTGAACCACTGCTATATATTTCACTGGGAAATTGATTAACAAAATGCAAGATAGCTAAATCAAGACAGGTATAGGGAAACAGTCCATTTCATACATTGGGGGAGTAATTTTAGATGAACCTCCATGCGACTTAAAATGAACAATGTCACGATACGGATTTCGTAAATTGTATAATATATTATATAATACTTAAAATATATTTTAATTATGTGCTACCAACAATGTATGAAAACCTTTTTGGAACTTTTTGGATTGTTGTAATATTATCGATAATATAATGTACATTATATACTTGTATTGTTTATAGTTGTTCAAGGGCTAGTTTTGACTAACATACTATGCAATGTCTGTCCTTTTAATAAATGAGGGGAAATTGTGAAATATTGTACCTTACATGTATATTATGATTTTGTTAAATTTGTAAATTGCTATCGGGGTTCATGATCGATTATAAACGATCATAATAGTGAACAGAAAAATTCCTATTTTTGCTATTATTTGAATTGAAAACAGTGTTATCATGTCTTTGTTTTCTATATAATTTGTTGTAATATTATCGATAATATAATGTGCGGTATACACTTGTATTGCTTATATATATAGTTGTTGAAGGGCTAGTTTTGAATAATATACTATGCAATATGTCTATCCTTTTGATAAATGACGGGAAATATTGTACATTATATGATGCTGTTGCATTGGTAAATTAATACAATTAAATTAAATGTTATTAACAAAATATTCGCGGTGCAAAGCCCCTCTGCACAGGCCCCTCTTTATTAACTTTGATACACCTATTAATTAGTGATTTATGATCGGTAAAGGTTCGTTCCGCAATCGATCCCAATGCGTCGTAAGTGGGCCGACAATGGGTGATTTCAGGTATGATCTTTAAGGCCGGTGTTAGTGTTTATTACACACAAACGCCAGTTTGATAAACACTAACACCAGCCCTAAACACCATACTTGAAATCACCCATTGGGCCAACGCAGAATTGCTATCGGGGTTCATGATCGATTATAAACGATCATAATTTAGTGAACAGAAAAATTCCTATTTTTGCTATTATTTGTATTGAAAACAGTGTTATCATGTCCTTGTTTTTCTATATAATTTATAAAACTATAAATGACACCTGAATAATAGTCTTATGAATAATGATTCAAAGGCTGATTATTTTATAATCTACTCTCGGCAATTACTAACTACAACAAATGTACATAGTATGTATGAGGATATATATACTAAGTCGGTTGCATTATATATTGTTAAGACGATAGGATAGGATAGGATATGATACGTTTAGGATTAGGTTTAAGATTTAAGAAGGTTTAAGATATAGGATATAGGATATATAGGACTTAGCGTTTGAATGACGGAAGGGTAGAATATGTAACACCATGCAGCCTACTAATCTTTTTTTTTTAAGTGTTCGTATTGTTGGTTGGCTCACGGTTGGCTCACGGTTGGCTCACGGTTGGCTCACGGTTGGCTCACGGTTGGCTCACGGTTGGCTCACGGTTGTTTCAATGTTGGCCCAAGGTTGGCTAACAGTTGGCCCAAGGTTGGGTAAACGTTGGCCCGATGTCATAATTGGCCAACTGAAAGGTTGGGCAAGGGTTGGGAAAACGTTGGCCCAACACTTGTACGACGTTGGCTTGTTGGGTTGGGCCAACGAGGGCCCAGCGGCAAGAATGACGTGGGCAAAACGTCACGTTTTAACGTTGGCCCGACATTGACTTATATAGTCGTATTAACGTTGGGGTTTAGTCGGCTCAATGTTGGCTTGACGTCAGAAATAGCAAAATAAATGGTTGGGCAAACGTTGGCTCAACGTTGGCAATTGACGTTGGCGTATGGGGGTTGGGCCAACGAGGGCCCAGCGGCAAGAATGACGTGGGCTAGACGTCACGTTTTAACGTTGGCCCGACATTGACTTATATAGTCGTATTAACGTTGGGGTTTAGTCGGCTCAATGTTGGCTTGACGTCAGAAATAGCAAAATAAATGGTTGGGCAAACGTTGGCTCAACGTTGGCAATTGACGTTGGCGTATGGGGGTTGGGCCAACGAGGGCCCAGCGGCAAGAATGACGTGGGCTAGACGTCACGTTTTGACGTTGGCCCAACATGACCGCCTACATTGGGCCAACGATGGGCCAACGTAGCATTGTTATCTGGGCATGATAACTAAATATGAACGTTATGCCAGCGTTAACTGGATAACGTTACATTATGGTTAGTTTGCTCATTGATTTAACGTTAATGTGTAACGTTAACATTTACGTTAACATGATAACTAAATATGAACGTTATGCCAGCGTTAACTGGATAACGTTACATTATGGTTAGTTTGCTCATTGTTTTAACGTTATTGTAACGTTTACATTTACGTTAACATGATAACCAAATATAAACGAAAAATTAACTTAAAATCATATGGCAAATGTGTCGGATAAATATATATATATACTTATAGAAGTGCCTATACCTAGTCTTACATTATAACATTCCTAGTCCTATTCCTAATCCTAATCCTATTCCTATTCCTATTCCTATTCCTATGCCTTATCCTACACTCGCTACATATCAAGTCTTCATCCACTCAGCTATATATATCCTAGCTTATGTGAGAATATTTTGTTTATGGTTAGTATTTTGATAAAGTCGAATATATTTTATAATATTTTAAAGTATTACCATTGATGAATCATGAGAACAAACATTTAATATGTTTGTTAGATAAGTTAATTACATTTATTTAAAACAATGAGTCAATAATAGCATTGGATGAATTTTAAACAATCAAATTACTCGAAATTTATACTTAATTTGCAGTCAATAATTGCTCATGAATATTCATGAATAACAACCAGCGTTAAACCAACGTTGATTCAACGTTGATCTAACGTTTCAGATTTTTTTCAGATTCAGATTCAGATTCAGTTTATTCAAACCATAAAACAAAAGTAAAAAATATAAATGGCAGTTTGATAATCAAATATACAAAATGGTTTTGGACCCCATAGAAGCAGGAGTTTTGAAATTGTGGCCCTTTTACAAATTATACAATTCATCATTCACACCATACACACACACCATTCACTCAAGCCAGGGGTGTCAATCCGTTTTTGAGATTGGGAGGCGAAATTTGAATTTTTTTCCAGAATGACCACTGAGAGAGAGTAAAAGACTTTGGGGGGCACCTACATTTGGGGACAATAATGGTGGTTCAGGGGGCGGAGCCCCCGGAAGCTTTTAGATTTCAGACATTTGCTCCTAGCATGGGTTTTAAAATTGTATAAAATAGTGAACCTACTCATAACGTATTTTAAAAGGGCATAGCGAGGAAAAGACTGAGCCTTGCATGAGATAGATCTGCGTGATCATGTATACTATAGAGCCATCGATATAGTCATTGGGCTCCCATGAAACTAAGCAAGGGCGTCAACAATTTCTCAAAAGTATAGGGGAGACATTGCGAGGAAGCGAAGCGACCGAGCGTGGGAGGGGGTGTCCCCCTCCCACAGTAGGGAGCTTTTGTATTTTTGGGCGTGAAATTATGCGATTTGGTGCACACCTGAGACAGAAATTTCACGTAATATGAAGTATAGGTATGGAACCAAACATACATAATGACAAAGGGAGGGGGACACTCTGCTCCTTTTTCAAATGTGGGGGAACATGATATTCCAATTTGATTTGCGTTCAGCGCATAATGTACCGAGATTATTTTATTTTCTGTAACGGTGTGCTATCTATCGATGAGGGTTTAATAAACTTCGTTGAGAAATTACGCTGCCCATCAAAAGGTGAGATCCCGCAACCCAAATGAAACTTGCAATATGAGAAACTGTATGCGCGCGAAGCGCGCGGCAAAAAAGAGATTTACAGTCCTTTTCAAACTAAAAAAACAGCTATTTTGAAGATTTATTATTGATAAATGTGTCTTTCCCCTCTTTGGCATTATATCACTCGATTTTTGTTCTTCCTCATTTTCAGAATTATTGGGGGGCGAAATGATATGTTCACCCCCAATATTTCATTGGGGGGTGGGGGGGGGCACCGCCCCCCTGCCCCCCCCCCCTCCAGGATCGACACCCTGACTCAAGCCCACATGATCGTGGGCACTGCTATGAATACAAGAAGAGGGGGATATCAAACGAAGATAAAGAAAAAGTTGAAATAGAAGAGCAAGTGAAAGTATTGGCATACATCCTAATTCCAACAGATAATTTTGTAATCATATTTTTATTCAAGAGTTTTTAACCATGCTGCAAATTAAATACCTAATTTTCCTACTTCAAAGCTAGATAACAACACATGTATGTTTAATGTCGACTAACGTTTCACCTTAATGCCTATTGTCTAGTAATGCTAGTCCATGAAATTTGTCCGATACCTTTGCAATGATGAATGTCTAATAGAGCCTTAAATATTACATCATTCCAACAATGAAGTATTTTAACAAGCGTGGACAAACAACATAACGTAGTTTGAACAAATAAAGAGCAATTAGCCTCAATTCCAAAGGGCACTTTATCCACTTGTGGTATTTTTGAGTAATTTTAGGTTTTTTATTAAACCACTTAAATGTCCACCGAAAAAAAAAAAAAAAAACATTTATGTAACGTTACCATACGGCATACCGTTTACAATATGTTGTATTTACTGCTATTTACCATGTTTACATTATGGTTTGTTTGCTCATTGCGTTTACGTTATTGTAACGGGTAGTTTAGTTTTGGTAGAGAGGGCGCTGCACATCACAATTTTCTTGTGAGGTAATGAAAAACTGAGTGTCGAATTTGAGAGAACATGCAATTTTAATGGCAGAATAAACTTTATTTGGTCAAAATTGACCCAGAAACGGCTGAAATATCAATAAATATATCTGATCTTATAATTATTTGTGGCCCAAATAATTTGATGATTTTAGAAAAAAAAGAAGAAAAAAAATGCTTGCACTTTTTAAAAAAAATTTCAAAAGCGTTTTTTAAATAGTTGTTGATTATCTCGCTATTTAATCATTATATCAATAAATCATCACATGCATAATTATGTATGAAAAATGGTTGAAACCAATGCCTTTTTAAAAAGCGCCCTCTTGTGTTTTAATGGCTCTTTTTGAATTATAACAGGCTTTTTACTTTATAGTCGTTTGTAATTTTGTATACCTTTCGAGCATGGTGATAACGTTACATTATGGTTAGTTTGCTCATTGATTCTACGTTATTGTAACGTTAACATTTACGTAATAACATAATTGATAACTAGAAGAGCTTTCAACCAAAAGGCGCTAAATCCACTTTTTCAACTTCCGAGGAAAACGGGTTTCTTTGTCCCACTTTGTACACGTGCCTATGGGAATATGAAATTTGAACTTTCTAAATTTTTGATTTTGAGTGAGTTATTTGTTGTAAAATGTGGATTCATAGATAGCTACGTAGATTATACATGTAGAAATATTGTTACCTCAATTTTTATGGAAAGTGGATTTAGCGCCTTTTGGAAATCCCAACGTTAACTAGATAGCGTTACATTATATGGTTAGTTTGCTCATTGATTCTACGTTATTGTAACGTTAACATTTACGTAATAACATAATTGATAACTAAATATGAACATTATGCCAACGTTAACTAGATAACGTTACATTATGGTTAGTTTTCACATTGTTTTTACGTTATTGTAACGTTGACATTTACGCAATAACATGATAACCAAATATGAACGTTATGCCAACATTAATTGGATAACGTTACATTATGGTTAGTTTGCTCATTGTTTTAACGTTATTGTAACGTTAACATTTACGCAATAACATGATAACTAAATATGAACATTATGCCAACGTTTACTAGATAACGTTACATTATTGTTAGTTTGCTCATTGATTTTACGTTATTGTAACGTTTACATTTACGTTAACATGATAACTAAATATTAACGTTATGCCAACATTAATTGGATAACGTTACATTATGGTTAGTTTGCTCATTGTTTTAACATTATTGTAACGTTAACATTTACGCAATAACATGATAACTAAATATGAACATTATGCCAACGTTTACTAGATAACGTGACATTACGGTTAGTTTGCTCATTGTTTTTACGTTATTGTAACGTTGACCTTTACGTTAACATGATAAATAAATATTAACGTTATGCCAACATTAATTTGATAACGTTACATTATGGTTAGTTTGCTCATTGTTTTAACGTTATTGTAACGTTAACATTAACGCAATAACATGATAACTAAATATGAACATTATGCCAACGTTTACTAGATAACGTTACATTATGGTTAGTTTGCTCATTGTTTTTACGTTATTGTAACGTTGACCTTTACGGTAACATGATAACTAAATATGAACGTTATGCCAACATTAATTGGATAACGTTACATTATGGTTAGTTTGCTCATTGATTCTACGTTATTGTAACGTTAACATTTACGTAATAACATGATAACTAAATATGAACATTATGCCAACGTTTACTAGATAACGTTACATTATGGTTAGTTTGCTCATTGTTTTTACGTCATTGTAACGTTGACCTTTACGGTAACATGATAACTAAATATGAACATTATGCCAACATTAATTGAATAACGTTACATTATGGTTAGTTTGCTCATTGATTCTACGTTATTGTAACGTTAACATTTACGTAATAACATGATAACTAAATATGAACATTATGCCAACGTTTACTAGATAACGTTACATTAACCGTTACATTTAACACCATAGCTAATCTATACATAACATTATTATAACGTTTGTCTTTTAACCATACAATTAAACACCAAAGCTAATCAATATGTAACGTTATTACGATGTTTATATTTTAACCGTTAAATTAAACAGAAAGGCAAATCAGTATATAACGTCACTACAACGTTGGTCTTTTAACCATTAAATTAAACACAAAAGCTAATTACTTAATAACGTTACCACAACGTTTTTCTTGTAACCGCTAAATTAAACAACAAAGCTAACCAAAATATAAATTTACAGCAACGTTTGTCTTTTAACCATTAATTCAAGCACCAAAGCTAACCAAAATATAACGTTACTCCTACGTTTGTCAGTCCTAACCGTTAAATTAAGCACCAAAGGTAACGAAAATATAACGTCACCACAACGTTGGTATTTTAACCGTTAACTATGCACCAAAGCTAACAGATATGTAACGTTACTACAACGTTGTAACAGCAATGGTAACCAAAAATCAACCAAAACGACCATATTCTAACGTTAGAATAACGTCTACCTGTTATCTGGGAATAGACGAAATTGAAGTTGGCATTGGCACATTCTCGGCTTCTCGGGACGAAATTGAATGACAAAATGACGAAAATGAATGGGAAAACCTATAGTAAAAATGTCCCCTGGCGGAGAACTTTTGAATAAAATTACGTTTATGGATATTTCAGCCGTTTCTGAACCGATTTTGATCAAATAAAGTTTATTCTGTCATTAAAATTGTATGTTCTTTCAAATTTGACGGTCAGTTTTTCATTATCTCACAAAAAAATATTTTGTGAAGTTCCCTCTTTACCAAAACTCAACTATCCCTTTAACACAATGTGATAGCTGAGAGAAGTAGAATTTTGTTGAGTTTATTGAACTGTTTGATCATAATCATGCTAGTTTGTACAATGTTTGTACAATGTACAGATCGAGGCGCCGATTCGTTCGGAAAACACAATGCATTGGCGCGCCTGCAGCCACATGGATTCTGAAACGTTGTTGATATGTGAACAAATCGATATTATGTGTTTATCTATGATCTGATATGTCTAAGTACTGAGTGATGTGTGACATTTCCACGGTAAATGAATGTCATATGACCGAGTATTGAGCAAAAATGCAAAGTGATATTCGCCTTTCCTGAGTTTCCTCGCACTGCCTTTGGACATAATAACATTATTCATTAGATTTATTATAAATCTGAACAATTTAATCGAATAATTAATAGTAAACGGAAGAGAAATTCGGAAATCCGAAATATGTTTCACGCTTCTTCTGGTAACACGAATACAACGCTTTACATTTGATATCCCAACAATATATTACTTGATATCCAAGACTGCATGTACAGCAGGCTTTACATTTGATATCCCAACAATATATTACTTGATATCCCAACAATATATTACTTGATATCCCAACAATATATTACTTGATATCCAAGACTGCATGTACAGCAGGCTTTACATTTGATATCCCAACAATATATTACTTGATATCCAAGACTGCATGTACAGCAGGCTTTACATTTGATATCCCAACAATATATTACTTGATATCCCAACAATATATTACTTGATATCCAAGACTGCATGTACAGCAGGCTTTACAACGCTTTACATTTGATATCCCAACTATATATTACTTGATATCCAAGACTGCATGTACAGCAGGCCGATTACATTTGATATTGAAAGGATTCGGGATTTTAATGGACAGAAGTCAACAAAGGAGATCAGGGCGACAGTATTTCCGGCGAATGGGCCTCGCGCGGCTTTATTTATTTCCAAACAAACAGCCTGTGAACAGAGAATCAAATGACAAAAAAACATGGAACCAGTTAATAAATACCTTTAACTCAATTTACAGCATCTTCAAATTAACAATTTATATGTACAATATAAAACTCATCTATATCATTTGCAATCATTAATTTAAATGAGACTCCAAACCAACAATGAAGTTTAATCCCTGTAATCTGTACCCAACCATCAGTTTTTGTCCAACCTACATGTACTATAACATTTTCCATTTCCCATGTCCAAATGTATCACCCAACAAATTAGCATATTATGATCATAATCATAAACCATAACTCACCGGTCCATCACAGCTACCTACAGGGCTACTCCCCCTGTCTACCCATCGGTGCACCGCTACCAGTACCAAGCAGCCTCTACCATGTTCCACCTTAGAACAAAACCAGAAGTAACAAAACCATCTATAAGTATAACTAACCAAGTCATTTCTATGACACCTGATAAACAACAACATAAATGCTACAGAATTATGTTTCTTAGCTACATAGCATCATCGTAGCCTCATACACTTCATTTAACAAAACTAAACTACAAGATACGTCTCATCTTACATATCTGAACTAGAACTGTATCTGTATAAACATTCAATCATCACTATGAAAACTATTCACAAAATACCCTTAATCTTGTTCTCATAAGAACACTTAGAATCCATGTCAATATCATCAAACTTTCAAAGTAACCGTACCAATATTATCACCAAGCAAAACAATAATAGCTCTCATTAATCTACCAAAATAGATCTCTAACATTACATTAATTGTGTCACAATTTGCATATCATGTATTCCCGAAAGTATGACTAGATAATTTACAATTATCAACCACTTTACATAATTCAATGTATCTACAAGTACGATCTCATTACACTATCGTGGCATGCAACCGTTTCACACTGCATGTAGGGGAGACTCAGGTTAGTTGAGCCGGTTGGTTAGTTGAGCCACCCCCTCTAAAATAAACCATGACCATTTTAAAAATTCAATGCGGCCATCTGGTGTTACCTTATGGTAAAGGGACCACATGTGCTAAATTTGACACAGGGATGTAGACTACAAGCTTGTGTAAATCAACAAAATTTGATTTTTGCTGTTCAAAGTGAATTCCGTGAAAAGTGGAAAGTGTCCTCATATTTTCTACACCTTATATAATTAACTGACTATCATGATACAGTTGAAAGGAGTATCATTGTATATCATTTTAACCTTATTATTTGATTTGTGTCTAGTAAGACTTTCACTTTTCACCACGATGAATTCAAAATGGCGGGTGTGGTGTTAGTTGAGCCGTTGTGTGTGTGGTTAGTTGAGCCAGCTTAATTGTATGCTTATTTGGTCAATATTTTGGTTAAAAATGAGGTATATTATGTGAGAATGTTCATAAAACAGTCAATGATAAAATGTGAGTATTTGAATGCATATGTGTGCCCCTTTGCATGTATTTGCAAGTGTGATATGTTTGTGTGTGTGTCTGTGTGTGTATGTGTAGTGTATATGTGTATGTGTGTGTAGTGTGTGTGTACGTGTATGTGTGTGTGTGTGTGGCATGAATGTGTGTTTGTGTTTGTGTGATGTGGTGTGTTTGTCTGTGTGTGTATGTGTAGTGTGTATGTGTGTGTAGTGTACAGTGTGTGTGTGTATGTGTGTGTGTGCGTGTATGCGTGTGTGTGTGTCTCATTTGTACACAAACTATGCCACTGATCTACATGGCTCAACTATCCCGACACCCTGGCTCAACTAACCTGCGTGTTGGTGTTAATTGAGCCACTTGACCAATTTTTTTTAATCGCCCCTGGCTCTAAAACCAAAAGTGTTTTTTTCATAATATACAGATATAATATGCCTAACATACTGCTCTTTCAATCCCACCCTCAAACAGCCTTACAAAACATTACCGAAGGGCACCGGGTGACCTTGAGTAAAAAGTGGCTCAACTAACCTGAGTCTCCCCTACAGAGTCAGAGTACAAGATCCCCAAACATCTCACAATTCACCTAATAATTCCAACGAATCATAGCATAAAACAATATAATTTATTCAACTTACATCTTAGATGGCCAAATCTAGGAACACAAAGCAACTTCTACGGTGCAAAACTGCTCAAACAGTAGAACAGCTGATCCCTACATTCTTCCAGCACAAAACATGTGTTCTCCCAAACTGCACTGCTCAGAACTTTCACATTCAACATGTGCATACAAAGGTCAACAAACTCTTAACAGGGGAGTTGAGTCTTCCACATCATAGAAAGTATTTCAAATCTCACATCACAACAATATCCCAACAATATATTACTTCATATCCAAGACTGCATATGTACAGCAGGCTTTACATTTGATATCCCAACAATATATTACTTCATATCCAAGACTGCATGTACAGCAGGCGTTCTTTCTTGCAAATTAACAAACTTCGACCAGTGCGTAGGTTTCGTTCATTGTTTATACACCATTAAATATATTCAGATGATTGCGTAATCTGGAAATCAGGGAATTATATGAGAACATAATATGAAAATAATGCAAGATTATATAAATGAATTATATGATTTTGTCAATCATGTCATATGTCCCTTCCGTCCAGGTTTTGTACATAAGGAGACGCGTTGCCCATTGTGTTCACGCGTTATATGAACAAAAATGGACACATGACATGATTGACAAAAGATCCTCATTCTTCATGACCACTGAAGCAAATCGAATAGGGTTTTCTGCAAGATGCAGGTAATAAGTTATAGTTTCATACCCTGAAATATCATTCTGATTGATCTACTATCTTTAACGTTATCGTTGCAGAGTCCCGTTGTAATTAATTCTGGGACATGCGTAGTCTGATTGGGATAGTTGAGTTTTGGTATAGATGGCGCTACACAGAATTGTTGTGAGAAAATGAAAAATTGAGTGTCAAATTCGAAAGAGCATACAATTGTAATGAGAGACTAAACTTTATTTGATCAAAATCAATTCAGAAACGGCTAAAACATTACCACTTGTAATAATTTTGGGGCCCGACAAATATGGGTCAGAATTTTGAAAAGTGCACTTTTTGACCCCAACAGGGTAAAATTCAATTTATTTTTTTAATTTAAAGACATCTATCTAATGTGAAAGCATGGAATCCTAGCTTCCAGGCGTACCCCATTATACTGGGAAACTCCATGTGGTTCCGTTTTTATTCACTGTTGAAGTAACCCATCTCCAAAAGGCGAACGTCCGTGAGGGATTATGTAGATATAGATTTAGAACCCATATATCTAATTTATTTTCTGTCATATACAGCTTATATTTTAAGAATTTACTTCTAAGACTTGCTTCTCTCTGTATGCCAAACAAGGATTGTGTTTTATTTGCCAAATAGAAAATACAAACGTCCAAACGTTTACTGAATTGTTATGTTTGTTTAAAATTAATGTGTTATTCAGAACCTTTGCTTTACTTTAGCCGCATTTTTTAGGAACGCATCTATATACGCTCGTATTCCCGTACCACACATTTCAATGTGCATGTTAATAGGATAAATTGCTGTCTAGATCATAATATTGCATAATTACATGACCAAAGAGAGTATAGTTTTCATCACGGACGTTCCCATATCGCTCACGGATCGCGTTCGCTAGAAACAAGAATGTTGGCAGAATGATCTGATCTCATCCAAAAGAGTTTCTATTCTTCGCAAATGGCTTTAAAACAGGGTCATTATACAAACAAACTTGAAAATTGCAATAAATCTGTTTAAATAGTTTGGTTTTGACATGGACCTGGTCGTTATAATGAGTCCTATTATTGGTTGGAATTGACTTAATGCTTATAGAACAATATGATGATAATACTTTATCTATTCCTATTATATTTAAGCCAGAGACTATGCATACATCCTAGTCAGGTATAAAAGTAGCATTTTCCAAGTCGCCTGGTCCCTCTTTCTTACTATTATTGTTTTTAATTGCAATTTCACGGACGTTCGCATACATTTCACGGACGTTCTCTGCCTGAACAGTCTTACATAAATTGATGACAACATTTATTTGAATCTCCTCTAGGCTCCAGACCAATATAAAACATATAAATTTATCAGTTGATATGATTTTAGCTATCTGAATTGATTATAATGAAATGTCTGCTACTTAACTATCACTCTTAGTGGACCTGTGGAAATCGTAACCCCTAATTTTACACCGGCTTTCCTCGGTTGGGCACTCTATAACAGAAATGCCACCATACTTCTGTAAATAAATGATTTTACAACATTTCCGCAATCATAAATAACATGTTTAATCAAAATAAAGGCCATTTTCCTGTCACCAGAATACAGTTTCTCACATGAGTCTTAATGTCACGGACGTTCGTATTAATTTCACGGACGTTCTCGAATTGCCTATAGTGGTACCCAAGTGTCCAATCTCGAGTCAATTCCTTACAGAAATAAATGTAAGTGCCAACATAATTTGTTAATATATGCATATCACACGTTTTTATATGTGCAAAACCTTGCCATATATATTTGAGATGTATTTTGACTTTGGGAGACCCATATATAAAAGTTATTTTGGATTGTGTATGTTGTATTTCGATTCAATTCGTATATGGTTTATTAATTGAAAATACATATATTTATCTTTTCCAGCCATACATTTTCACAAAACATGAAACAAACTGAGGGTACCAAAAGCCATGAGCAAAGTAAATAATATACACGTAAAACTTATTTCTTAAATAAATACATAAAGAATGCCTTTTTAGATCATACATGTATATTACGTTTTGTATAAAGAAATATTAGACATAGAAACCATTACGCTAAATATTATACGCTAAACATATTATACATGTTTGTTAGTGCATTTTATTTAGAAAACTAAACGTGTTTAACATTTAAATCTAATTTGCAGAGATTATAAATTGTTTTATAACATATTTCAAAGTTAAATCTTGCAAATAATCATGTTGATAGTTTCCGATGTTTCCTGACCCACATCTTGTTTCCTAATTGTTAAACTCCAACCGGTTTCAATGTTTCAATTATAATTAAGAACAAGGCTAACCTTGAATGGTTTATTATAAATATTGCGCGAGCTAAAATTTAGTTGTACAATATTATAATAATTCTAGCAAAAACAATATTTTTGATATATCAAGAAATAACAAAACAGACAATATTATAAGTATTATTACGATGAAGTCATCAAAATAATGCATAAATATTACACCAATCTTGCGCCATACAGCCATTTAGTTGGACTTAAATCCGACAGGCAGATGAGAAAACAGTCTCAAAGCATGCAGCAGAGGAGGGGCCAACAGTCTCAAGTTTTGCTGAGGGTGGGGCAACAGTTTCCACACAGACCTTCGGTTGCAATGTTGTTACTTGTTACTGCGCCATATACCCCCTTTTTTATGTTTTGAACAGCTTTCTTTCGCTTGTAGGCCTGCGACTGTGCATAATCATAATCTTGGGGTTTGACTTCCTATAATACAATGTCCACGCTGCACAGGTGGAAGTAAATATAATATCTAGTGGTATTACAAAACAGCTAAGCAAGTTGATCAAATGTAAAACGAACCTCGATCCGTGATGGTGAATAAAAATCAACATATTCATGTGTGGTTGGCAATGACCTGGGTCGAAAGGCACACACAAGGGGCACCTGCTGTCAAAAAATTGTACCAGTACTTGAACTTTTACTAAGATTTTTGGGGCAATAAATGACGAACGAACGTCCGTGAGCACAATATTTCATAAGTTTGTTACAGTTAAATGACTTGCAGGAAATAAATCTATCTGGGATATGAGAGACATAACAATGTACTAACAACATCAAACGGTATCAACTTGCTGTGAGCGTTTAACATGGTAACATTATTAGAACAATGTTCATGATCGAACGTCCGTGAGCGAACGTCTGAGCGAACGTCCGTATTATAAATAGTTGTCAAAAGGCTTCGAAAATGATTGATATAGCTTCTTGGTTAGCTGCTTGCCCGATAAAATTGCTGTACCAGTGTCTACGTGCAGATAAGCAGCCTCAGATTCGTAATTGTGTCTACTCATGCCGGACGTTCGTTTTCATCACGGACGTTCACGAAGATCAATTTTTGGCCCAAACCAAGCATTGCATTTGATAGATAGTATTCAAATAGGCAAAATATTGTGGCCCTACTAATGAGTCCATCAGACTGACCCCAGCAATTGATGCCTAGGATGCAATTCGCTTATAGCAGTGATGATAACAGACGACAGAACGTCCGTGACGAAATCCAGTATAATTTCATACAAAAAAATGTTACTCCGCGAGCAGGAGTAGTTAGCCAACAATTGTTGTAGAATGTGTTCAGTGGGTTCAACCCTTAGTTTTGGAAATAGTTTTTGTTTTGACAACTAAGTAGAATTTTGGTTGTATGGATTTTAATGTATGTTCACGGACGTTCACTTATCATGGCCTTTCCTATTGAAATGTACCCTGAGATCATATCAATGCCGCTCTTCCGCCAATTCTTATGTGATACATGCTCCAGAAATGTAAGATAGAGAATATAGACATTAATGCCTTTAAAGTTGATTAATATTTTTTTTAATCAGGTTTGAAAAATTAATTATTTTGTGGAATATGACAATTTATGCTATTTTTCCACCTTTGAGGTCCTGTGGCATGAAACCGAATGTTTGAAATGATATACAACTATATATTTTCTGAAAGCCTTAATAATACTATTTAATATGAGACCAAAAACAGGTATATCGGAGTTAATGGCGAGACACAGCAAATTATAGAAGCGCTCAAGGTCGGGAAATGGCCAAAAGTGCATATTTCAAAAATCTGACCCATATACGATAATTTTGAACCAGCCGTAATTGTTAGTTTAAATGCTTCCTCTCTTCAACAATTTACAAAAGAGTTTTTTTCATAGTTGTTGATTATCTCTATCTAGTCACTATTTCAATCAAATATCACATGCACAATATTTTTTATATTAAATGGTTGAAACCAATGAGTTTTTAGAGAGCACCCTCTTGAGTTTTAATGGTTCTTTTTAAAAGGACCTAAAGAATACAACGTACTTTGGCACTTATTCCATAGTTGATGACTTGTAAAATAGGTCTGCCGAAAAAAATCCATGAAAATAAAAAAACAGTAGTGATTTAAGACTAATTTTCTGATGCCAAATCTCATTTAGAAGCCAGTTTACGCCCCACCCACATTTAGGGTCCAGAATCGGCAGCGTGATTGACATGTGATTGACAATTCATTAGCTTACGTCATGACGCGTCATCTACAGAATTTAGTTCATTAGTCCGTACTTTAGATGACGTCACATTTTGGCGATTTAAAAGGGGCGTTCCCAGGACAATTAGATATTTACTAATTACCCCAAAATTGATTGATTTCATGAGAAATGACTGCCAAATTCCTTTTCTTCAGGAAAAATTACATATAAAGAGCCGAATTGTGAAAATTAGGCCATCTAGACGCTATAGGTCCTTTTACTTAGTCGTTTGTAATTTTGTATTCTTTTCATACATGGTGGATTATAACTATTATTTTGTAAATTAATTGTGCAGGTTTTGGTCACTTCAATTCAGTT
>JBAMJV010007362.1:0-31425 GCA_037951105.1 Echinarachnius parma | reverse complement strand
TATTAATTGAATGGTAATGTGGTATTGGTCTATCTCACGTTAGTAAACATTGGTTTGTCTTTGGATAGTCATACATTTTCATTCATTCACAATTAAAAAGCATGATTATTTTGAAAAATCAATATTGTAATTACCAAAAAACACGTTAGGTTGTTATCGGAATTTTAGTAGGCACAGACTCTTGTAAGCAAATACGTGTTGAATTTTCTTGCTGTGCATGACCGGCTATTATGTATGCCACACACATTGATCACAATGTAGTGGCACGGGACTCAAGCCTACTCAATACATTTAACAACGTGATAGGCCTTGGGACGAGAAGCGAAAAACGCTTTAGTTTTGATTTTTTTTACAACGCGGTAGAAGCATCGATATCGATAGGTAGAAGGGATTACGCAATATACATCTTAACATAAGTATAAAATTATGCTTACTTCAATTTACTCTAAAGTGCACATTAAGGGGATATCAGGGGTTCAATGTGCACCCATAATCACTCAATTTCTGTGTACAAAATGGCAGCTCCACCGCCGTTATACTGTTGTTTTGCGGAAAAGTTCAGTGTAATATACGCACAGGTCATGTTACTTGAAGAGGTGAATTAAGCTGTATACGAAATATACAATGAATTGCCGAATTGAGTGTCATGGTAATGGTTATGGGCAGTGATTCGAAGTACACGCAAAAAACAGGACACTCCATATAAAAGGCAAAATATCTCATGCTTTTAAAGGTAAACAAATCATGATGTACATTATATGAAAGGGCATATGACCCCCTTTGAAATAGGTATAGAATCCAGATGAAATCATTCATGCATTGCAGTTACGGAACTTAACCACAGCAAGGTGTGTTTTCAAAAATAGCAAAGGTAGAGCATCTATTCAACTATATACAGGGTGGCCCCAAAAAACCGGAACGGGGCACTTCCCAAAATACAGCGACACATTATTATGTCCAACGGATAGGGTGTCCTTTCCAATGAAAAACGATACCAAGAACAGTCATTTTGGTTGAGTAGTTTTTGTTCTAGGGCGGTGTGAGTGACATGATGTCAGGTTCCGTTTTTTGTCAATTTCTACCTAGTCAGGGCCAGTAAAACCGCACGCACCGCCTTTCATAGTGTGTAACACAGCGCGCCATTGACAGTGTGCACTCAGCCGTGTTCCGAGATAATGGGCATGGTATTACGGGCAGTGAGTGCGGTTTTACTGGCCCTGACTAGGTAAATATTGACAAAAATTGGCACCTGACATAGTCTCACTCTCAGCGTCCTAAAACAAAAACTACACGTCCACAATTACTGTTCTTGGTATCGTTCTTCATTGGAAAAGACACTCTATCTGATGGACATAAATAGTTTGGTACTATATTTTGGGAAGTGCCCCGTTCCGTTTTTGTTGGGCCACCCTGTATAAGTGTTCGTAACATGGCATCATTTTCCATTATAAATATTACCTCTTGTAGTTTCATCTCAATATAAATTTTAAAAGAACGTTCTAGGCTGCCTTCAATTTCAACCTAAAGTAACATGCGCAAAATGCAACTAATAGACACTTTCACAAATCAGATCTCTTCAATTATTAATTAACGAAATGTATTGTCAATACGACTATGTGAAAACCAGGAGAGTTTTAGGGCAGTTTGTGGATTCGTATATTGTTACTAGATCCTATTAAACTGAGGAAGGTGAACAAGAACTTTTAAATGTCAGTCAATGTTTTTAAAATGCAGCCTACTTTGCCTTTCCAATTTCCAATAAAATTTGTTCCTGGGTATGTGAATAAAGATATAATGGTCTGCCGTTGAAACTCGAAGCTTGTCTGTTTGTTGTGTCCCAGGCAAGTTTTGAGCCAGAGTTACCAGGATATATCGAATGTTAGATACCACCAGACTGGTTGATTTTGGTGACATAGGTTTTTATGATCTCTGGATTGCAGTCGAGTTTTGGAAAAGGATTAATTTGAAGTTTCATGCTGAAAAGAGTGCTCAGACTGTGGTTCCGACAAATAACCATGTTTGTCACTAAGTTACCCGTGTTGTTTAATTTGGGTATAATTAAACCTAAAGCGTTTACATTTGTCTTTATATAACTTCTATTGAGATGAAAATAAAAAAGCTCACATTTGGAATAAAAAATGATGCCATGTCATGAACATTTCATATTAGATTGTGCTCATCAAAGTTGTATATGGTTGAATAGATGTTCCACCTTTTCTACTTTTGAAAACAGACCTTGCTGTGGTTAAATTCCGTAACTGCAATGCATGAATGATTTCATCTGGATTTCATACCCATTTCGAAGGGGGTCATTTGCCATTACATATCATGTACATCATGATTCTTTTTTCATCGTGAATAAACATGAGATATTTTGCCTTTTATATGGAGTGTCCTGTTTTTTTATGCGCGTACTTCGAATCACTGTGCCATAAACATTACACTCAAATCGACAATGCACCGTATATTTCGTAGTAATCTAAATTCACCCGTACAAGCAACCTGTGCGTTTATTACACTGAACTTTCCGCAATACAGCGGTATAACGCCAGTGGAGCTGCCATTTTGTACACATAAATTGAGTAATTTGGGGTGCACATTTAAACCTTGATATCTCCTTAATGTGCACTTTATATCAAATTGAACTTAGTGATTGTATGTAAGTATATTTGTAATTTGTATACTTATGTTGAGATGTATATTGCGTAATCCATCTCACCACGTCGTCAAACCTGAAAGAAAAACGAGTCCGTCCCACGGCCTTTGAGGAGGTATCTAAGTGTCTCATGATTTTGAGCGGGAAACTTAATCAAGTTAATGCCATTAGCAAAATGCCATTAGAAAAATCCCTTCGCATTTAATCAAAGTGAGTCAAATCTTGAACATTTTCAAAAATATCTGGATTTTTTGTTATAACTCGTCCGGACTGATTCTTTCAGTGTCAAATGGCAAAAGCCACCTTGTACGGAAGCGTTAAAGTGCCATTATACTTGACGACATGACGAGATATTTCACCTCATCAAGTCGACTGAATATCATGTTGACATGGAGAGTGTACATACATTTCGTTGAAACAAATGTCACCTCTCCTGCTCCTATCGTCAAGTACCAATTGCCAGGTATAGTGATAGTATATTTCTGTCTCCTGCCGATTTCGAACATGTTGGCGGTAGGGAAGCCGCCGGGTTTGTTCGAAGGTTTAGGATATACTATGTAGCCATCGTCGTCAATCGCGACCTCCTCCTTTGAGAGAATCTCCACTTGGGGCCTGCCATCTGATAGAGAAAAGAGGGGAGATAAATCGGTTATCTAAATGTGCAGTGCCGATACGACTCTAATAATAAAGTGTTTGCACATTATTTTTCGCCTTTTGTTTGACCTTAAACGTGTTAAATTTACATTGTCAAAATCCAAACAATTTGCATATAACTTAAGTGATTATCGAACAGTTCTTGAACAGACTTCGTTTTTACCAATGTCTCCTTTGTTACAGATATGAACGATTAAAGTGATTTATATTTACATACGGGATAATTAAACCGCGTGCAAGTTAATTCCCTTTTTCATTGCGCTCATAACTTCCTTATTAGAACACTCATTTGCATACATGTTCACTCATCATTCATTGGAAATATCATATCACATGATCACACAAGTTTAATACCGACCCTTCGTCAATTGTTGCATATGTCAACACAAATACTATACATCCGTAAAAATTCGGCTTTGAGTGAACCTCGTTATGAAAATATCTCCGATATCAACCTAAGAGAAACGGTAAGTCACCCCTAAAAATCTTTTCAAGATTTGTTTTTTGGTACTTAGGAAAAGAATACGTAGAAATAACAAATAACCATTACTGTATGTATGGTTGAACAGGCACAAATAGAAAACAAATGGTTATATTTTAAAATTGTCTAAAGTAATAATCATCGTTATTGCAGTGTGTTGAGTACTGTTTTTTAAATTGCACGGTTTTGCCATTTTATATAATGCATTTAACCATATGTGATATTTAAGCATGACAATTGTTGTAACGTCAAATGTATTATTTCATGAACCAGCATTGATGCATGTACTCACATGTGCACCTTCATGTGCATAAAAGAGGGTAATTTTGAATTAAATCTGCGCTCATGCAGTCATGAAGTGACGGATATCTCACAATATGTAAATAACAACTGTACAAATATACTGGTAATACGACATCTGGATGAAATAATGAGTTAGCAAAGTATGATGAGTTGCTTAAATGGAATCAAATTGTCCAAATCCTCAAAATCAAATTGGATTTTTAGCGGGTTCCTCATACTTTGTTTTATTTGTAGAAAAGGATAGGACAGGTTTCGGTTTTTGAAATTTCCATTTCGTTCAAAAAATATGAACGATTTAAGTGTTCGGATATGAAATCATCCATGGGACCTCTTCAGCCGTGTACGAAGTAAGTGCAATGGGTAAGTGAATAGCACTTTGCATTTTTGTTCATTTCTCGGCCAAAAACAATCCAATTAACTTGAAATGTTGACACAATAATTTTTGGACATATCAGCTCACACCACACACATTTTAATAACCACAAATCACTGTTTGTACGTGTCAACGAAGTACTTGATCCCTTTGAGTAGCTAAGCACTTACTGTTTGTTTTAGGTATACATTATATGCAAATCATCTTGTTGAGATCTAGATACCCTATAAAAACAACATACTCCTTATAACGACGTTTTATTGTAAAACGGGTGTAGGGTGTAGTGTAGGAATAGCACCTTTGTAGTATTGTCGGTCGCACTCGGCTAGCCTGAGTGGACAGCACGCACTGGTATCCACGCTCGCTCAACTCTCATGCATGTCTCCAAGTAGTCGCAGGTACAGCGGCGGACACACCCTGGTATACGGTGTCGACCCACCGGCTAAACTGCATGAGGGGAGCCAGTCTCACTGGTAGGTTTAGAGCCTGACTAAGCCAAACACTGTGCCATCATCCGCTTCGTGACAAGCCAATTAAAGGTTGACATCCACAGGCACAACATCTGAAACCAACCAGTCACTGCAGCCGGGATGCTGCTCCGGTCGTCCGGATCAAGCCGCACACTGGTCAAGTGTGTGGGATTGCCAATGTGCAACGGTTCTCCCACCTCAATCCAATCACGCACTGGCACCATCATCAGCTCGCTACTGCGTCATTTACCATCAACGTGTACACCCAAGTACTACGGCGACAGGCGAGTGGTGCATCAGCAGGTGATGCCGACACTGGGAGCTGACAATCACAGACCTGCACGTTAGCGGCTTTAGACTGATGGCCATTCTGCTACTGATTCAGAGGGCGGAAGTGCAGGGGGTCCTTCTACTGCGACTGGCCAGCCTTCTCTAGGGACAGCACTGGTCACCCCAATCCGGGGAGTGGGCAATAAAAGGCGACCTAAACAAAGCCCGTCCTCGCTAAACCCGCCCAGCATGCCTCAGCTGGGGGTTCGCCACAACCCAACTGCGGACGACCTAAAGAAAGAACATGTACAGGAAAGAAAAGGACACTTACTCTGGCAACCTGGAACGTGCGAACGCTCCAGGATGCCGCACGACCTGACAGACTCGAAAGACGCACAGCCCTGGTTGCTAGAGAACTCAACCGTTACGACATCGACATCGCCGGACTCTGCGAAGCAAGATTCCCAAACGACGGCCAACTGACCAAAGTCGCCGGAGGGTATACCTTCTTCTGGAAATGCCTCAGTGATGATCAGCTAGGTATCCACGGTGTTGGACTCGCCATCAAGACATCTATTGTAGGCAAACTAACAGAGATACCCAAAGGCCACAACGCACGACTGATGTCATGGAGAATGCCCTTGACCAGCAACCAGCACATGACCATCATCGTTGGCTATGCTCCCACGCTACCCAGCCCAGATGAGGCCAATGAAGCATTCTACAGCGACCTGAATGATCTTCTATCAACAATCCCTCGCAACGACAAACTGTATATTGTAGGCGACTTCAACGCACGTGTTGGATCTGAAGCAGACCAGTGGCCTCGCGTGATTTGCAGGAACGGCGTCGGGAAGATGAACCCCAACGGGCTCCTCCTGCTTGAGCTCTGCACTGAGCATCAGCTCTGCATTACCAACACACTGTTCAGAATGCCCAACAAGTACAATACATATTGGCAGCACCCTAGATCGCGTCACTGGCACCTCATCGATTACGTCATTACCAGACAACGAGACCAAGGTGACACACTAATCACAAGAGCGATGCGAGGTGCCTGCTGCGGGACAGATCACAACCTCATCCGATCAATTAGCTCAGGCTAAGTCTAGCACCTTGTCGTAAGACCAATAACACTGGTACACGTAGACTGGCAACTAACAAATTACGGGATCCTACCATTGCTGAGAGCCTTGCTACAAACATCACAGCAGTGCTCCTTACTAGACCCGTAAAGACTAACCTGACCACAACTGAGGATTGGGACTCGTTGAAGAGTACTCTTCTTGAAGCTGCAGAGAACACTGTCGGCCACAGCAAGAGGAAACATCAAGACTGGTTAGATGACAACAACAAGATGATCTGCTCCCTCATCGAAGAAAAGAGGAAAACACATACTCTACTACTCGCCTTTCCCACTTCCGCCGAGCGAAGAGACAACTTCACTCGCCTAAGGAACTTGGCACAAAGCAGCATCAGCGAGATGAAGGATGGCTGATGGCGACAAAATGCCTTCTTCGAAGCTATACAATTAGTATATGGTTCACAACACGCTACCACTACGAGGCATCGATAGAACCCTCATCACCTCACGATCAGGCTCACAGGCAAGATGGGCTGATTACTTCAAGGACCTACTCAACTGTGATACAGATGTCGACGCCGAGGTCATCAGCCAGATACCTCAACACCCCACCATAGAGCAGCTAGACCTACCACCATCTGTTCATGGATTCGAGACAGCCATCAAGAATACCAAAAATGGAAAGTCACCGGGACCAGATGGACTACCCGGTGAAGTATTCAAGCTTGGAGGCCCCCTGCTCTGCACGCATGTTCATGCTATGTTTTGCAAAGTATGGGCAATCGAAGTCATCCCTGCGGAGTGGAGGGATGCCGACATAGTCAACATCTACAAAAAAAAGGGGACAGAGCAGACTGTGGAAATTATCGTGGAATCTCGCTCCTAGCAGCTATAGGCAAGATATTCGCGCGTGTTCTCCTGCAGCGTCTCTACAACCAAGTTGCCGAGGCCCTCCTACCTGAGCCTCAGTGCGGCTTTAGACGAATCGCAGCACTACAGACATGGTCGTTGCAGCTCGCCGAATCCAATAGAAATGCAGAGAACTGTACGTCGCTGGGCAATTAAAAGGACAAATTGACGGTATCGATAGCAAAAAACGATACATACTTTTTTTGAAGAAACAACATTTTGGGCAATTATTTTTTTTAAATGCCAAATTCAGTAACTATGTTTAGTGAAAAGGTTAGGTAGGCTTTATAGCTACCAAGTCGTTTAATTTGGCGTATTCTCAGTTCTTTTTAATGGAGTTATTACGCATTTCTTATATTGTCCTTATTACACGCGATATAATGCGCCGATATCGTGCACGCAAAAAGGACAATAATACAATTGCCCTTTTACGCGCATTGATAATGCACAGCCAATGCGCGCGACTTGGCGCGATAATGGGCAACAAAAAGGGCAAAGTCCATGTTGTCCTTTTTGTTGCCCATATCATACGCGCACGAGGTGCGCGTTGAGTCGTGTATGCCAAACATGCAAAAGGGTAATTTCGTCGCCGCTTCAATTAAAATTGGCTAAATTTGTGGTCTTACGTCTGTGCAGATATTGTAACCAATGCTATGTTTTTTACGGAAAAGTATTCAAATAACACACTTCATTCGTTATAAGTGTATTTATTCTTATCTAAATAACACAGCTCGGCAGTTCGTGAAAAACGTAATTGTCCTTTTTGTTGCCCAAATACGTGCAATTATTTCATTTTGTCCTTTTGTTATTTTTGATTTTCTCAAAAAGTAGGGCATATATGGGGATTCTAAATATATCATCGGATAGGTATTAAAGTACTCTATCTAAAAATAAAATAAAAACCAAATCAATATTTAACGATAATATCGGCCAATTTGCCCTTTTAATTGCCCAGCGACTTACAGAACAAGGGCCTTTACTTCGCCTTCTTCGATCTCACGAAGGCATTTGACACAGTCAACAGGGAGGCCATTTGGAAAATCTTGGCAAGATATGGCTGCCCTACCAAATTCATCAACCTCATCAAACTACTGCATGAAGGCATGCAAGGAAGAGTGAAGTTAGACAATGCCCTATCAGAAGCCTTTAACATCACAAATGGAGTCAAACAAGGCTGCATGCTAGTACCTTCACTCTTTGGCATCTACCTCACTGCTGCCATACAGGAAGCACTCGGAAACAACGACAGGGGCATATACATCCGCTATTGCTCGGATGGTAAGCTGTTCAACCTCTCTCGCCTCAGAGCTACCACCAAGGTACGAAGAGAACTGGTAAAAGAACTTATGTTTGCCGATGACTGTGCGATAGCAGCACATACCGAACAGGACATTCAGGACCTAACGGATTCCTTTGACAGTGCTACATCTAGATATGGCCTAGCAATCAGCATAAAGAAGACTGAAGTCCTGACCCAGTCCCCGCCCAGAGCTGAGCATGCCAACCCCAGCATACACATTAGGGATCAACACATGAAGTCTGTACAGTCTTTCAGATACCTCGAGAGTACGTTGTCTTCAAGTGCAACCATTGACGATGAGATAACTCACATAATTAGCCAGGCCAATGCATCATATGGACGTCTCCGGTCAAAACTTGTCAACGACCATGACATTAGATTTGAGACGAAAATCCGTGTATATGAATCAGTTGTCTTGATTTATTTACTATACGGCTGCGAAACATACCTGAAGATACTCGAGAGGTTCCATCAGAGGAAGCTAAGATTGATAATGCGAATACGGTGGCAAGACCTAGTTCCAAACACTGAAGTCCTCACCAGAGCCCAGTCCACAAGCATCGAAGCCAAGGTGGCCAAGACCCAACTTCGCTGGACAGGCCCGCTCCCCAAGAAGATTCTCTACTGTGAACTAGAACAGGGAAACAGATATGTTGGGGGCCAACGAGAGCGTTTCAAAGATACCTTCGAGGCAACGCTTAAACAGTGCCACATCGAACCAAATACATGGCTGACCGAGCCAAATGGCGTCAATCAACTCGGCTAGGCGTTACGATTCTCAAAAGGAAAGAACTACTGCTGAAGAAAAACGCACCAGGAGGCATCTAAGGCGCAAAGCTTCAGGCAGCTCCACCAACTGATGACATCACACTCAGATGTGAGGAATGTGGCCGGCAATGCCGATCTAAGATCGGCCTTCTCAGCTACAGTGGAGCTCACCGACCTCAACCATGACGCACACGCAACTAATGATGTCGAGTCTTCGTCGACACGACGGACGTCCAAGAATTGTAAAACAAGGTAGATTTCGGTTATATTGACCGGACCTGTTGCATTTTGTATACATACCCTGTTGACTCATTTGCAGATATAAGGATATGTGCCTGAAATCATTTCCGCGCCAAGATCTCGTAATCTGTTGAGAAAAAAACAATGGATAATAATGTGACTACTACTACTACTACTACTACTACTACTACTACTACTACTACTACTACTACTACTACTACTACTACTACTACTACTACTACTACTCAGGCGCGGATCTACGGGGGGGGGGGGGGGGGGGGGGGGTTAGGGGGTTTAACCCCCCCCCCCCCTTGGGCTGCCAAGTGAAAATGTTTCAGTGAAAGAAGTGAGAAAAAAAATCACTTACGGGGGTTCAAAATAGCAAAAAAAAATTCGCCGCTTCGCGGCTCGTGGACGAAAGTGATACAAAACCACTTACGGGAGTTCAAAATTGCAAAAAAAAAAATCCCCGCTTCGCGGCCGGTGGACGATACCCCGCATCGTCATTGGGTTAACCCCCCCCCCCCCCCCCCTAGCAAAAAGCTAGATCCGCCCCTGCTACTACTACTACTACTACTACTACTACTACTACTACTACTACTACTACTACTACTACTACTACTAATACTACTACTACTACTACCACTACTAATACTACTACTACTAAGAACTACTACTAATACTACTGCTACTACTACTACTACTACTACTACTACTACTACTACTACTACTACTACTACTACTACTACTACTACTACTATTAGTACTACTACTACTACTACTGCTGCTACTATTACTATTACCAAGCTCAGTTACATACACAAAACTGCCTATGTTTGTGCTCATTCCCTGAACGCAAATATCGCACACACAGGCGTCCCCCCCCCCCCCCCCCCCCTCCTCCCCTCCAGGTTCCCTTTTAATTAATATTTCAGCTGTTTCGCAACCTGGTTTGATAAACAAAACATATTAAACAAAATATTAACATTGTATGCTCTTTCAAATTTCAGAATTTGTTTTTATTACCTAACAAACAACATCAACAGACAACAACATCTTCAACTTATTACTTACAAGATGTATTTTTGTACCGATCTGAGCGAGAGTTTCTAGAATGGCTTGGTTGGTCGACCCAGCTAACGATGACTTCTCATTATTGACATACATGAGGACCTCGCCTTCACTGCAATTTGAAGGAAAATGCAAAGTTGTTGCCAATGCGAGTGACTAAAACTCGAAGTATATGTTCAAGATCAATAACAAATCATTTTACCACATACTATGAAATGAGAAAAGAATAGTATTTTACTTGAAAAATTGAATGTAAACTTATTATCCCTTTGACAAATTTCCTACGGACAATTCCCCCAGTACATGTATCCCCAAAACAATAACCCTCTTAACAAACACCCCATACAATCAAACAAAATATAAACAAAATACAAATACCACAGAGCTGCTCTGTTTGAAAAACAAGCAAACAATAACCGTACCACACCGCGGCGGTACCTGTCCGTGTGCGAGCTGCACCCGCATTAGTGTAGTCTAGCGTAGTCTAGCGTAGTTTATCGTACTTGAACGTACTTTTCTGTACTCTTGTCATCGTACCTTAACGTAGTTTCAACGTAATTTAACCTAGTTTAACGTATTAACACCACGTCTGACCCACATTAAGAACCCTACGGATGATTACGTCCACTACCGTAAATGTGATAGGCCCTTGACACCCAATACAAGTTATTACCCCCAGAGAACAACCTACAGACAATTATCCCCAGATGATAACCCTCAGACGATAACCCCATTGAAAATCACCACAACTGACCCCCCCCCCCCCCCCCCCCCCCCTCCTCCCCAAACCACCACCATGTCTGAGTCAAACTCAAGTGGGCGCTCTCTAAACACTCATCGGTTTAAGCCATTTGAAATAAAATATTGTGCATTTAATGTTTGGTGAAACAGTGATTAAATAGAGAGATAATCAACAACTATCTAAAAACCTCTTCTGTACATTTTTGAAGAGATGAAGCATTTTTTTACAATTTTTAACGGCTGGTTCAAAATCGTTGAATATTTGTGGTGCCCCACATTTCTTTCAAACGGTTGTGTTTATAGATATTTCAGCCATTTCTCAACCGATTTAGATCAAATAAAGTTTATTATGTCATTAAAATTGTATGCTCTTTCGAATTTGACACTCAGTTTTCATTATCTCACAAACAAATAATTTTGTGTAGCGCCCTCTATACCAAAACTCAACAGATACTATCCCTTTAAAGGCAAATTCCCAAGCTTTAACATGGTACCAGTATCAATATATACATGTATATAACTGTATATGTTAACAACTGTGGATTTATAAGCTATTAAAGTCCGGTTTCGTTCATTATGACTCACAATGTATATTGAAATGTTAAACTAAAGGGACATTGCTCCCTGTCACTTTTAACAACATCCGGAGAGTGTTAATCTGCCCAAATACCAAATCGTCCGGAGGCTACGCCCCATGGGCCACTACGTCCACTCACATTTAAATAACTTTATATCTAACTATTTGATAGCTAACTATGTTTACTTTTGAATCTGGACAACGTCTTTAGTTCTGTTTATCACAACTACAAAATCTTCCAGGGGCTACGGCGGCCCATGGGCGCCCATTAAAGTCATTTGACACGTTACAACACGTACAAGTATAATGCTTTGATTCTGGAACTCTCACTAAGGCCACTAACATTTACATTACTATTATTTGTTCTATTTAATAGCTTACAATCCTATTTGCATCTGGATAACATCAGTAGTATTCCATACTTTACTACACTAACGTTGTGTACTTTGTCTATCCAGTGGATAGTTGAAAATCATAACACTTTAATCGTAAATATATTGTAATGGTATGTGGGACAGGATAAACCACTAGTTGGGGAAAGGTACGAAGTCAGAAGAGAAAAACCAGAAAACATTTATAATAATTTATTGTGAAGAAAGAAAGAAGAAACATATATAATGAAAGAATATCAAACAATGCTAATACAAAAATAATAAGAAGAGGTAGATTACTGCATCAATATGCAAAATCATTAAATAATGAAAGACCTACACTAATTACAAGTCCATGTATTTGTTTGTTTTATTATCGTCATCATTATAGGTTTTCCCGCTCAATTTCGCGATTGTGTCATTCAAGTTGATATTATAAGCAAACGAATTCGGGCGATTTGAGATCGCCGTGTCGAAGCAGCATTAGAATTCGTAACTATACCACTCTAAATTACAGGGATTTAAAATCAAAATCGTAGCTCGGATTAAAACAAATATAAATACACTTAGATTATTTGTAAATCTATGGAGACTTAAAAAGTCGTGCGAAAGCAATTGTTAATCGAAGGCCAAGGTGTGATTTTCAATCCATCAAAGGATTGGAAAATAACGCCAGGTTATCGGAGATTTGACGAATGAGAACAGATATATTTCACACGTGACCTACTGCGGTATTCTGAAGCTCAGTTTTCGCACCCGTGGCCAACATGGCGGTTTTGTCGGAAGAAGTCCGTAAATGTGCTTTTCTCCTGTGTGGAACAGTATTATTTGCCTGTGTGGCCATTCATTATTGTCAGAATATTAGTTTGTAAGACATGTGTGGTTGTTGTTAGGAGCCTGTGTGGCCTTAGGTTAGGTTTTAGGGAAGGAGATGACGGTTTGCGATACGGGTTAGAGGCCACTCAAGCTAGGGCTCGGTGCCGCGCGAGCGCCTCGCGTTGAGAGAGCATCACGACGCCGTGAGCTGAGCGGGCTGACGAGGCAGTGAGAGGCTATAACTAAGGTGGATTTAAAAAGTTTTAATCCTAATAATATTAAAATAACCCTCGTTTCAATCCCGCGAAGAGTGAAAAATAAGCTATAAGGATTTATAAAACAAATCCAAAAGGGCTTCATTTTTAATCTATCTGGATTTATATTTTTTTAATCCAACGAAAGATTTATTTCAAATCATGATCGGCTGGTCACTAACCACAGCCGAAGAAATATTCAAAAGTTAAACTAATAGATTTAATTTCAGTTCAACTGGATTTATTATATTTTAAATCCTTTATGGATTAAAATAGTTTTAATCCCAATAAGATTGAAATAACACTTGTTTCAATCCCTCAAAGAGTGAAAAATAAGCTAAAAAGATTTATAAAACAAATCCAAAAGGGCTTCATTTTTAATCTATCTGAATTTATATTTGTTTAATCCAACAAAAGATTTATTTTAAATCATGATCGGCTGGTCCCTAACCACAGCCGAAGAAAGATTTAAAAGTAAATCTAATAGATTTAATTTTAAATCCTTGTAATTTAGAGTGTAGTTTGTTCAAAATCACGTCGGGGCAAGTGAATTTGCACAAAGAGCATACTTTTTTCATAAATGGTCAATCGAATTCGCGAAATGGCAGTTGACAATTGGCTGCACATTCGCGAATTTGAGTGCCCATAAATTAACTCATGTGTGTATTCTTTAAAGCTTATGCGTTTGCATGAATTCGCCTGCATCTATTCGGAATTTGAAAGACCAATACCGACGATTACGCGGTAATGCGTGAAATTGAGGGGGAAAACCTATTCTATCATCGATATACGAACGGTGACTATCGACAACGTACTTTATCCCCGCCCTCGTGGCCAGTCCAGTCGGGTCAAGGTCGTAGATCACGTGACCATTCGCTGACGAACTACAAAGCTTTGCCCCAAAGTACGCATGATCGTACGAGGCACCATCGATGAATTGAACGTAAATCTTTCCCCAGTCGTCGACACCCTTTGGACAAAGAGAGTAAATGAAGTGCTCAAATGGATAATCCAATACTGGTCAAAGTCAATTTTGGTAACTTAAACATCTACATTATAATTAACGAGTAATATTTACTGCATCATATTTGTAATTCAATGCTTGTCTGTGACCAATTATAACTGCATGAATAGGAGGGTTTACGCACTATTTTTTCAGGCATGCTGTTGAATGACATTTTCTTTCATATAAGACAATAACCTCGCGACTTTTGAAATTTGGCTTGCAAAAGGGGAACAGTCCAACACTTTGCGAAGGTTTCATTGTCCTTTGTAGAAAAATCGATTTCGTGATAAGTCACATCTATTCAATTTGGCACTAGAAATCTAATGAATACACACGATATTAATATGCAGCATTTGCAACATTGACGAAGAAAATACGTGAGCGAAAAAATGTAGAAAACCAGTAAAGTGTGACGTCAAATGATTTGAATGATTTGAATTTTAACAGCCCAGCGACGTCGCGTCGTCGCTGGGCTGTTAAAACCTCGTATCTCAAAAAACCAAAATTGTCAGGAGAGCGAAAAAACATTCTTATTTTAATAAATTATGTGCGTAGGCTATGTTATTTGAACTTAAAGGGATAGTTGAGTTTTGGTAGAGAGGGCGCTAGACTACTCATTTTTTCGTGAGGTAATGAAAAACTGAGTGTAAAATTTAAAAGAGCATAATATTTAAATAATAAAATCATCTTTGTTTGATCAAAATCGGTTCAGAGACGGCTGAAATATCCATAAATATAACAATATTTAATAAACATGGGGCCCCAGGTTTATTAGAGAATTTTTAACCAGCCGTTAAAAATTCAAACAAATGCTTCCTCTTTTCAAAAAGTTACAAAATAGGTATTTAAGTAGTTGTTGGTTATTTCTCTATCTTATCACTATTTCAACAAAGCATCACATGCACAATATTTTATTCAAAATGGTTGAAACCGATGAGTGTTTAGAGAGCGCCCTCTTACGTTTTAACGGCTCTTTTTGAATGATAACATGATCTTTACTACGTCATTTGTAATTTTGTGTTCCTTTCTAGTTATAACTATTAGTTTGTAATGTAATGATGCAGGTTTTGGTTACTAAAATTCAGTTTCATCAAAACTGTACTCTCCTTACCAGAACTCAACTATCCCTTTAAGACTATATGTTTGATAATCAATTCGATATGAAATGGTTTAAATGCACAACAAATAATTTAGAAGGCGGGAAATTGAGTTACGAGTTTTTTAACTAAATCCTAAAATGAGATACGAGGTTTTCAAAAAGATGAATTGTGTTAATTAGAAAAAAAAAAATAACTCATGTGGTTATTAGAAGATGAATTACACCTTAAAGGGATAGTTCAGTTTGGGTAGAGAGGGCGCTACACAAAATAAGTTTGTGTGAGATAATGAAAAACTGAATGTCAAATTTGAAAGAGCATATAATTTTAATGGCAGAATAAACTTTATTTGATAACAATCGGTTCAGAAACGGCTGAAATATCCATAAATATTTACCATTTGTAATAAATGTGGGGCCCCACAAGTATTATAGAATTTTGAACCAGCCGTTAAAAGTCGTTTTGAAATGCTTCCTCTTGTCAACAAATTTCGAAAGAGGTTTTTAGATAGTTGTTGATTATCTCTCCATCTAATCACTATTTCAGCAAAACATCACATGCACAATATTTTATTTAAAATGGTTTAAACAAATGCATTTTATGAAAGCGCCCTCTTTAGTTTAAACAGCTCTTTTTGAATGATAACAGGCTCTTTACTTAGTCATTTGTAATGTTTGTATTCCTTTTGAGCATGGTGGAGTTATAATTATTAGTTTGTAATGTAATGGTGCAGGTTTTGGCTACTGAAATTCAGTTTGACTAAAACTGTACTCTCTCTACCAGAACTCAACTTTCCCTTTAAACTTCACATTTATCAAAACAAAAGTAAAGTTTTTAACAGCCCAGCGACGATATATAAAATACCTCGGTCAAATTGAGGTTAACGGCGGGATCGTCCTGTTCACGGATTCTTGCCTGGCTCTGGCTCACTTCACCTCCTACTTTCCTCCCTCCAAATCCGGGATCACCACTCGTGGAACAAGCAGATCCCATTTTGAAATCGACTCTAGTCCTCGTTATACTCTATAAACATCATAAAACACTGATGTTTCAAAATGATGTTTCCTAAGGTCACAGCGCTAAAATATGTGTGTTGTTTTGTCTGTTGGGCTCACGAAACAATTTTGTTACATCGGAGAACGTGTTTTCTTTCTTGTCAAGTTTATGTTTCGTATTATCTTTGAAGCTGAAGGTGAAACACGGATTGTTAACAAGAACGTACTAAATACAAAGTGCGTCCGTCCTTGTTGTTTACGAGTCAATAAAATGCGATGGCACGACTATAATTTTAAAGTGATAGACAGTGTAAACATGGTAGAAACAGCTTGACAAATCATTGCAGTCACGGCGAGATGGTGCACATTATCACAAGTTTCCCGGACGGGGGATGAAGCACACGAATGACCTCTCCATACCAGTGCCTGGTATTTTATACTGGCAATATTTTAGGGTAACCAGGGACGCATGTGTCGTTGTTATGCTCACCTTTTCAAAAATTACAGTTCTATGATATTCGTAAAGTCGTTTCTGTTTACAAGTGTTTACCCCTTGGGGCAGGGGGACAGGATAATAATTATTGGCACATCACCTTTTGATAATATGACATGAATAGCTTATTTCAAAAAGGCGCTAAATCCACTTTCCATAAAAAAGGAGAGTTAACGATATCAATACAGTAAAGCTACGTTGCTATCTAGAAATTCAACTTTGAGGACAAAGTACACATACACAATTTAAATAAGGAACGTTCCATTTTGATATTCCCATACTAATATGAACAAAGTTGGGCAAATACATGAAATAACCTGATTTTCTCGAAGGTTGAACAAAGTTGATTGAGTGCCTTTTGAAATTAAGCTCTTTAAAATATAGAAATATAGCAGAGTTAGGGTTGACGCGTGTGTCGTTGTTATGTTAACCTCATGTTAACCTTAACAAGATACAATTGTTATGATATTGTAAAGCCGTTTCTATTTACATGTGTTTACCCCTAGGGGCAGGGGGACAGGATAATGATTTAGGCACATCACCTTTGGATAGTATAAAATAAAGAGCTTATTTCTAAAAGGCGCTAAATCCACTTTCCATACATTTTATGTAAAGTGGATTTAGCGCATTTTAAAGAGAGAGTTAACGATATCAATACATTAAAGGACAATGAAATCCAGACAAATTGTTGTATGCACTATAAGACACTACATATAATGAATAGTCTCTGAAAATTTGAGCACAATCGGTCAAGAAATAGGAAAACTATGGCTCTTTGAAAAGAGCCATGTATTCATTCGAGGGACTCAAATTGGCAACGCACTCTGGCAAAGTTGTGGACAACTCCCCATACATTTTGTACACAAAATTTCAGTTTTTATCAATTTTCTCAAAATTTATGTTTACCCTTCGTTCGAGTTCAACATATGTTTTGTAGAATGCTTTTCTACATAACATATCATGAGTTGGGGGAATGGAAAAATGTGACTATGAAGAAAACTGTAAAAATGGGAACATTTGTGTACAAAACATATGGGGAGTTGTCCACACACTTATCAGAGTGCGTTGCCAATTTGAGTTCCCCATAGGAAGAAATGGACATCTTCAAAGAGCAGTATTTTTCTTGTTTCTTACCCGATTATGCTCTAACTTTCAGAGATTATTCTTCTTAATCTCTTCAAGACTATGAAAGCAACATTTTGCTTGGGTTTCATTGCCCTTTAAAGCTACGTTGCTATTATAAACAACTCTTAGGACAAAGTGCACAAACAAACCCTAAATAATGAATGTTCCATTTTCATATTCCCATACTAATATGGACAAAGTTGGGCAAATAACCTGATTTTCTCTGAAGTTGAACAAGTTGATTGAGCGCCTTTTGAAAAATATAGAAATACATGTATGTCAGAGTAACCAGGGCTGGCGCGTGTGTCATTGTCATTTTAACATTTACAAAGCCGTTTCTATTTACATGTGTTTACCCCTAGGGGCAGAGGGATACAAGAATCGTTCAGGCACATTCTGAATAATAGGAAGGTATTAGGATAATCACCTTTAGTAATATGTAATGGAGAGCGTATTTCCAAAAGGCGCTAAAACCATTTTCCATAAACAAAATAAAAGTTAACGATATCAGTACATTAAAGCTACGTTGCTATCTAGAAATTAAACTTTAAGGACAATTACACAAACTATATCTAAATAAGGAACGAGCCATGTTCAAATTACCATACGAATGTGAACAAAGTTGGGCAAATTACCTGTTTTTCTCGAAAGTTGAACAAGTTGATTGAACGCCTTTTGAAATTAAGCTCTTCAAATATAGAAATACATGTACATGTATTTCAGAGTAACCAGGGTTGGCGCGTGTGTCATTGTCATTTTAACATTTACAAAATACAATTCTATGATATTCGTAAAGCCGTTTCTTTCTACATGTGTTTACTCCTAGGGGCAGAGGGATAGTAGAATCATTTCGGCACGTTATGAATGATATCAATGTATTAAGAGGATACTCACCTTTTGATAATATATAATGGAGGTCATATTTCCAAAAGGCGCTAAAACCATTTTCCAAAAAACAAGATTTAACGATATCAGTACATTTAAAGGCTATACGTAGCTATCTATAAATCACAATTTTAGGACAGATTACACAACCAAAATTAACATAAAGAGAGTTCAATTGTCATATTCTCACAAGAATGTCAACCAAGTTGGGCAAAGCAAGTGGATTAATCGCCTTTTGGAAAGAAGCTCTTCAAATATAGAAATATAACAGGATAGCCACGGCTGTCGCGTGTGTCGTTGTTGGTTTAACCTTTAACATACAATTCTAGGATATTCGTAAAGCCGTTGCTATTCATAGGTGTTTACCCCTAGGGGCAGAGAGACAAAAGCTTAATGTAGACACAATTTGAGTGATAGCAAGGTATGAAGAGGATAATCATCTTTTAATCATCACAATATCAAACACATTTGCATTGTTTCTTCTTCTTCTTGTATAGTCTGCCTCCTTCAACTTGAATATTCTTGCAAACTTTGTGTGTGTGTGTGTATACGCGACGTGCATAGTTCATATTCTTACTTGCAAGTCCAAACTCATTTATAAACAAAAACAAATAAAATAAATAAAACAAAATTAACGTATATACAAGTTCAGAAAGGACTGTATTCAGGACAATCTTAGCCACGACTTTCCAGCAGATGGCGACGGAAGGCATCTGTAGACGGGGCAGAGGCGATACTCTCGGTTTGAGTGTTCCATGCTCTCACAGTCCTCGGGAAGAATGATTGTTTGTGGTCCTCGAGACGAGAGTAAGGGACTTGGTATCCTCCTGAGTGGACACGAGTAGATCCGATTACCGGTGTGATGTAGGTTTGGGTCGGGAAGGGAACTACATTGTTGTGTAGATTGTACATCATGGTCAGCCTCATGTCTTCCCTTCTTTGCTGTAGGGTAGGCCATTCGAGCTCCCTCAGCATGTTGTCTACACTTGACGTGTAATGATAACGGTTCAATACGAAACGTGCTGCTCTCCTCTGAACCATCTCCAATTGGTGTACACTCTTGGCGCTAGTCGGATCCCAAACTGTAGCGCTGTACTCCACCAGTGGACGCACTAGAGCCTTATATGCAGTCGCCTTTAGGGTTGGATGGTTGATTCTAAGATTCCGTCGCAGAAAGGCCAGCGTGTTGTTTGCTTTGTGGCATACATTGTTGATATGTTCATTCCACTTTAAGTCTGGTGTAATGGTGACTCCAAGGTACTTGGTAGAGTTGACCGTTTCTAGGGGGGTGCCGTTGAGATAGTAGGGATGTACTATGTTGTTCCTCTTCCTTGAAACAGTGATTACATGGCACTTCTTTGTGTTAAGCTCCATCATCCATGAATCAGACCACTCCCCAATTCGATTGAGATCCCCTTGTAGTTGATTGGCTTGTTGGTCATTCTCGATAGTAAGGTATGTGATGGCGTCATCGGCGAAGAGGCGTACTGGGGAGGAGAGCTTGTCAGGCAAGTCATTTATGTAATACAGGAACAGACATGGGCCAAGAACCGATCCCTGTGGTACTCCTGACTCCACATTCACTGCAGTTGACTGTAGACCATCTAGAACCACTCTCTGGCTCCGGTTATGAAGGAAGCTGGCGATCCATTGGAGGTTTTTGCCTCTCACGCCGTAGAAGTTGAGCTTCTTTAACAGCCTCTCATGCCCGACCTTGTCAAACGCCTTGCTGAAATCCATCACGAGGACGTCCGTCTGCTTTCCTTGGTCAAGATTGTTATGGAGGTCGCTGACCAGTCCAAGCAATTGCAGCTCACATGACCTGTTCTTCCTGAACACATTTGCATTGTTTGAACATGATCATGTTAAAGTGATCCATTGAGCTCATGCGATTTTTCCAAAAGTGATATTTGTGGCTTGAAAGTGCGTATACAAATATCAATAAGCAATTTTTCTACATGTTATGTGTTATTTGTATTAAAAAAACAAATGTCTACGTAATGAACAAAGTACAAATTGATATCGGATTGAACCCCCGATCATTTGCGCGAATTATCCGAATTTGGAGGCAATGAGCAATCGCAGTGTCCGTATTCAGATACTTTTGTCTAAATAACAACCAAAAAGCGTTCCCGAACACTTTCCAATTTAATCTTAAATATTTAAATAATTAGGGAGACATTTACAACGCGTCATTCTTCAGACATTAATACCGTAGAAGGTCCAAGAGCAAATAACGTGTATTTAGAGAAGACAGTGTGAAAGCTATATATAAGTTATAAACATAGTTAATGGATCAATTTAAGGGGTATTTTTTTTGTATCTGATAGTTCCGTGCATATTGAAAAAGTCTGTGATTGAGTACAATTACCCCCAAATAGAGACCAGGATCCTTACGCCAGGCACCTGTATTATCCACACACTGTAGGGGGTAGTTTTGCTACAAGTCCGTGACTGAATACAATTACCCCTACAATGAAGCGAGTTCATTGCCGCGCTAGGCAGTCCATGGCCCAGGGGCCCGAAAACGGACCAGCGACATTTACCATGGTAATTAGCATCATTGGCTCTAACCCATCGATGTCAATTATGCTAGAATAATACACAACTCAGAAGGAGGCAGCAGAGCACACGTGCATCATTCACTCATTCAACCGTTAAGGCTTACACAAGCATATTTAGATATCAGTGGAGCTAGGTCTGGTCCAGGGTCATGATCGTGCTCTCGGCCACTGTATCCGAGCCGAGTACCGAAAACGTGACGCTACAACTATTTATAGCCTTCTGAACATGGTTATATTCAATGTCAGCCAAGTCAGAATATCAGAAACGGTTATAGCGGTTGTTTTGTGAAATATATTATCCACCTTCTGCACGCCAACATTCGAAGCTGAGCCATTAATGTCATGTATACAAGAAAAATGGCTGAGAAGAATAATTTATTGAGCAATATATTAGTTTAATTATATTGATATTTAGACGAAAAAAATAAATAATCGGACGCTGCGAGCGTTTCATTTCTCTATCATCTACAGACCCGTTAATGTATTACGTGTTTGTACTAAATGTTCACAAACCTAGTATTACATTCATTTTAGTTGCGAACAACTATGGCAAATTGGTTAAGTTTTCTTTTAACTTCATATCGTAAAAGGATGCAATAACCATTCCATACAAGCTATATACATAGAGAGAGATCAGAGGAACCTGGGGCTGGTCCTGCATGGTCATGAATCCAGATATAGCTGAAATATCAATACATAATATCCGAATGGAATAAAAGTTGGGCCCTTCATTTATTCAATAATTTAAGAACAAAATTAAATAAATCTTACACATTTTTGAAAATGTATATAATAAACGAGTCGCGGCTATCCCAGAAAGCAACAAATTTCTCATATATATTATCATTAAAATCTGAGTTTTGTTAACATATCTTTCAAAACCATCTAAACATCTTCCAAATATCTAGTATAAATCGCGAACCCCGGTTTGATTACAGGAGCTACGATGCTAACTTCAACATGCTCGCATGTGTTGAAGTCATTCGTTTTCTTGACCATGCTGCCTGTCCGGTTGGCCAAGATACCAAAATACTGACGGGACATCAGGAGAACTGGCCAAGCCAGCAGCGGTATAGGTAGGTTGTCCGTCTCATGCACAGGAGGTCCAAGGTCTAGTCAGGCCTGTGTCGAAGTCATCGTTTCAAACTGAAGGCTTGCAATCGTGGTTCAAAATTGCATTTCGTTCATTCGATTTAGTTCTTCGGTCAAGTGATTAAAGGGGTAGTACAGTTTTGGTAAGGCTGAACTTTAGTAACTAGTAATAATAATTGTAATTCCACCATGCTCGAAAGGTATAGAAACATTACAAACGACTTAGTAAAAAGCCTGTTATCATTTTTAAAAAAAATAGCCGTTAAAACTCAAAAGGGCGCTTTTTAAAAACTCATTGGTTTGTATAATTTTTAATACAAAATTGTGCTACAGTGATGTTTTGTATAAAATAATGACTAAATAGACAGATCATCAACAACTATTTCAAAGCATCTTTTGTAAATGTTTGAAAAGTATAAGCATTTATTTCTTTCTACGTTTGGTTCAAAATGATTTAATTATTGTGAGACGCCACAATAATTACAAATGGTTATAATTATGGATATTTAGCCGTCTCTGTACCGATTTAATCAAATAAAGTTGATAATGTCATTAAAATTGCATGCTCTTTCGAATTAGACATTTAAACGTGGTAAATCACTTGACAGTGGAGCTTAATCAAATGAACAACATGGAATTTTGAACCATAATTTCAAGCCTCCAGCTCAATTTTGCGAAATTGAATGACACGCTAATCAAAACGAATGAAAAGTTTACGAAACTGGCCGGGAAAACCTGATTTCCTGTATGTCTAACATTTAAATTCGGCAATGAATTGCTTTGCGGAAATCGCTGACAGTGCGCATGTTTATTGATAAGGCTGTTGGCATGGCAACGTCTTATATGTAATGCAAATGACAACAATGAAATTCGATAATTAATAATTTATATATTTATATGGATCGGAAATTGTCAGTGTTTGTGGCCTAAATATTAACTGACAAGCACCGTTTTGTCAACCTGACATGTATGCAATTAGCATACACTGTGAAAAAAAAGGGTAAATATTTACCCAATATTTTACCCAACGTTGGAAGTATAGTCAACCTCCACAACTACTGGGCAATATTTTAACCAACGTTGTTGGGCACATTAATGTGCCCAACTGTTGGGTAAGTACGTATATTTACCCAATATTTTACCCAACGTTGGAAGCGTAGTCAACCTCAACAACTACTGGGCAATATTTTAACCAACGTTGTTGGGCACATTAATGTGCCCAACTGTTGGGTAAGTACGTATATTTACCCAACATTTTACCCAACGTTGGAAGCATAGTCAACCTCAACAACTACTGGGCAATATTTTAACCAACGTTGTTGAGACATTAATGTGCACAACTGTTGGGTAATTACGTATATTTACCCAATATTTTACCCAACGTTGGAAGCATAGTCAACCTCAACAACTACTGGGCAATATTTTAACCAACGTTGTTGGGACATTAATGTGCCCAGCTGTTGGGTAATATTTTGAACTAAGTTTTGGGGACATTAATGTGCCCAACCTTTTAACAAAGTAATTTACCCAGTATTTGGGCAAGACCTATAATAATTACCCAGAAAAGTTGTTGAGTTATTGTGATATCAATACAATCAATAAAACTATTTGTTGGGCATTTTTCAGTTGCTTTAAACAACAAATGGTCATTATCTGACTGCCCAGGACGAAAAAACAATTGAAATTACCAATTGAAATTTCAAAATTGGTATTCCCTATAATAGTTTGCAATTCGGACGTATGGGACGTGTGGTCCAAATCATGTGGGATACATTGGTGTCAATGTATAATCACACACAACTGGTCTATTTAGATTTTCTAAGTGCAATCTGGCTGTGCCAGCTTAGGAATGAATTATAATACACACGCAGCATGTCGCGTATATATATCACATGTGTAGTATACATTAAAAGTGGTTATGAAAACAAATCAAGTAAAATTCAACAGAAAACCAATGGTATAACAAGGTAAACATGTGATGCAAAGTTTGTCATAATACTTCTTACATAAAACACAAATGATTGACACATAAATAACGAAAGAATTTTACTTCAAAATTAATATTTGTTCATATTTTGTGATTTTTTGTTGAAATCACAGTGGCACGCACGTATATACAGATTACCACTCAGTAGGGCAATTACTTGCCCAGCAATTGGACATCTGTATTTGGGCAACGGCAGAGTAAAAATTTGCTCAAGTATTGGTCAAATAATGCCCAACAAAACAAATACCAACGTATATATATTACCCAACAAAAAAATTACCAACGTAAATTTACTCTTTTTTCCACAGTGGCACGCACGTATACAGTTTACCACTCAGCAGGGCAATTACTTGCCCAACAATTGGACATCTGTATTTAGGCAGCGGCAGAGTAAACATTTGCTCAAGTATTGGTCAGATAATGCCCAACAAAACAAATACCAACGTATATATTACCCAACAAAAAAATTACCAACGTAAATTTACTCCTTTTTTCCACAGTGGCACGCACATCAGTTTACCACTCAGCAATTGGACATCTGTATTTGGGCAACGGCAGAGTAAAAATTTGCTCAAGTATTGGTCAAATAATGCCCAACCAAACAAATACCAACGTATATTACCCAACAACAAAAATTACCAACGTAAATTTACTCTTTTTTCACAGTGGCACGCACGTATACAGTTTACCACTCAGCAGGGCAATTACTTGCCTAACAATTGGACATCTGTATTTGGGCAGCGGCAGAGTAAAATTTTGCTTAAGTATCGGTCAAATAATGCCCAACAAAACAGTTACCGACGTATATTACCCAACCAAAAAATTACCAAGGTAAATTTTTTCACAATGGCACGATCGTATGTAATTTACCACTCAGCAGGGCAATTAATTGCCTAATAATTGGACATCTGTATTTAGGCAGCGGCAGAGTACAACTTTGCTTAAGTATTGGTCAAATATTGCCCAACAAAACAGTTACCAACGTATATATTACCCAACAAAAAAAAAAACCAAGGTAAATTTACTCTTTTTTTCACAATGGCACGATCGTATGTAGTTTACCACTCAGCAGGGCAATTAATTGCCTAACAATTTGACATCTGTATTTAGGCAGCGGCAGAGTACAACTTTGCTTAAGTATTGGTCAAATATTGCCCAACAAAACAGTAACCAACGTATTTATTACCCAACAAAAAAATACCCAACGTAAATTTACTACTTTTTTTCACAGTGTAGGCGAACAAGGCGGAAGGCTAGGGGGTAATAAATTACTGCGTGTTAAAGGGATAGTTGAGTTTTGGTAAAGAGGACGCTACACATAATAATTTTGTTGTGAGATAATGAAAACCTGAGTGTCAAATTTGAAAGAGCATAATGTTTTAATGACAGAATAAACTTTATTTGATCAAAATCGGTTCAGAAACGGCTGAAATATCAATACACGTAACAATTTGTTATAAATGTGGGGCCCCACAATTATTCAATAATTTTGAACCAACCGTTAACATTTTTTTTAAATGCTTCCTCTTTTGAAAGGTTTTCAAAATAAGTTTTGTATTTAGTTGTTGATTATTTCTCTACCTAATCACTATTTTACAAACCATACAATGCCCAATATTTTATTTAAAATGGTTGAAACCAATGAGTTTTTAGAGAGCGCCCTCATGAGTTTGAACGGCTCTTTTTTTAATGATAACAGGCTTTTTACTTAGTCGTTTGTAATTTTGTATTCCTTTCGAGCATGGTGGAGTTATAACTATTACTTTGTAATGTAATGGTGCAGGTTTTGGTTACTAAAATCAGTTTGTCCAAAACTGTACTCTCTTTACCAGCACTCAACTATCCCTTTAAGTTCCTAAAAACTATATATGGACATGGGAGCCAGTTAGTCCCGCTCGCTGACCCCGTGCCGTATGGCTCTGTCACAGCTAGCTAGCTCGCGATCGCAAAGAGAATATCCAAGCCATATAGAGCATTGACTAAAGGCTATGTAAGGCTGGACTTTAGTAACTAAAAACTGCATAATAACACTACAAAATAATAATTATAAATCCACCATGCTCGAAAGGTATACAACATTACAAACGACTTAGTAAAAAGCCGGTTATCATTTTTTTAAATAGCCGTTAAAACTCAAAAGGGCGCTTTTTAAAAACTCATTGGTTTGTATAATTTTTAATACAACATTGTGCATGTGATGTTTTGTATAAAATAATGACTAAATAGACATATCATCAACAACTATTTCAAAGCATCTTTTTTGAAAAGTGTAAGCATTTTTTTCTACGGTCGTTCAAAATGATTGAATTATTGGGAGACGCCACAATAATTACAAATGGTTATAATTATGGATATTTAGCCGTCTCTGAACCGATTTTATCAAATAAAGTTGACAATGTCATTAGAATTGTATGCTCTTTCGAATTAGACATTTAAAAGTGGTAAATCAATCGACAGTAGACCTAAATCAAATGAACAACATGGAATTTTAAACCACAATTTCAAGCCTCCAGCTTAATTTTGCGAAATTGAATAACACGCTTCGAAACGAATGAAAAGTTTACGAAACTGGCCGGGAAAACCTGATTTCCAGTATGTCTAACATTTCAATGCGGCAATGAATTGCTTTGCGAAAGTCGCTGACAGTGCGCATGTCTATTGATAAAGCTGTTTGCATGGCAACAATTATATGTACCGGTAATGGAAATGACAACAATGAAATTCGATAATTAATCATTCACACATTTTATATATCGATCGGGAATTGTCAGTGTTTATGGCCTATAAAATTAATACAATGACACGCACAGTTTTCTTAACCTGACATGAACGTAGTTGCCATTGGCGTAGGAGGCGGAATGCTAGGGGATGCATCCTCATCCGCCCCCCCCCCCCCCCCCTCCCGCCCCACACACACACACACACACACTCAGACAGTCCGAGCGTTTTAAAAGCAAACTATATATTCAGGCAAATCTCATGCCATTCTCGGTCAAAATTATAACCAAATCAGGGGGGTATATCTTATGTGTTTCTTCTTTTTGTTAAATCCGAACACTTCAGTCATAAATATCCTTTTAACGATCGAAGTGTTCTCTCATACCTCATATCGATCGGAAATTGTCAGTGTTTATGGCATAGAAATACAATGACACGCACAGTTTTCTTAACCTGACATTAACGTAGTTGGCATTCGCGTAGGAGGCGGAATGCCCCCCCCCCCCCCCCCAACACCCACACTCAGACAATCCGAGCGTTTTAAAAGCAACTTATATATTCCGGGAGGGAACTTCATGTAATATTCGAACAAAATGATGAATATTCAGGCAAATCTCATAGCATTCTCGAACAAAATTATAACCAAATCAGGTGGGTATATCTTATGTGTTTTCTTCTTATTTTTTTTTTTGGGGGGGGGGGGGTCAGGGGGGGGGGGGGGTCAGGGGGGGGGGGGGTGCTGACTTATAAGGTGACAACGGGGAGGATGATAATCGGACAGCAGACTTTAGCCCACAGGCAAAAAATAATGTGCCCGTGCGTCCATGGTTTTTAACATTGTATATTTGTTCAAGAAATTTGAAGAAGTATTTATTGTTGTTGTAGGTTATTCGAGAGGTTGTAAAGCACATCGATCAGTTGTTTAATTGGAAATGCGCTATATAAATTGTTATTAGTATTATTATTATTCATTTGGGCTTCGCTCGCTTAACATAAGGAACGTTGTTCGTCATGATCACTCGTTCGTAGTAGTCGCTTTTCGTAGGTTACTCATATGATTTGCATAATTGAAATTATTCATAAAAGAAAAGTGTTTGTATTCATACTCGTATAAAGGGGACGTTATTCGCAATGTACAAGAGTATCGCTATTCATATACGTGATGAAGGGATGTATTAACTATGTTGATATTATGCCAACATTGACGATCGGTTGACAAATTGTGTTTTTCTGTGGTCCGATATGTCCATTGATTGATGTGTGAAAATGCTAAGATAAATGAATGTAATGATTATGACCAAGTAATTATGCGAACATGGAAATTTATTATATTTACTTACTCATTCCACTAACTTTGTACATATTTAAAGTCTCCCAAGATACTTTCAAATCCGAACACGTCAATCATACATATCCTTTGAACGATTGAAGCGTTCTTTCATACCTCATATCGATCCGAAATTGTCAGTGTGTGTGGCCTAGATACAGAATGACACGCACCGTTTTCTCATACGTTGTTGTATTTGTATTACCAATTAAAAGCATGGACAGTTTTGGATTTCGAACCTCCCTTTCGATTTTCCTTTACGATTTAAGTGTAAAGACTCTTTATTATCAACCGGAAAGTTATATATACGTGTCTACGAAGTCAGTGCAATGAATAAGTGAATAATATCACGCATAATTTTCGCTCATTATACTTGGCCATATAACATGTATAACATCCATTTAAACTGACATTTTCACAGTTTATTCAATTCACAATATTCAGTGGACACATCAGGTCACACAATTTAAATTGTATTAAACGTTCATCACTTTTCGCACAGGCCAACACAGCTACTAGATCCATTTGATGCGATTATAAGGTTGCTATTCATAATGCAATACAAAGTAAATGAACCATCTAAGAGAAATATAACAAATTTAACAATATAATAAAGTGAAACATGTACCATGGTAGTAAATATATAATCCATTGCGGATATAGTATCGGAAATAATATCGCTAATGATATTCGTTTGTCTCGCAATGTCAAACTAGGAATCTAAACGATCATGACGTTTCGTATGCTACTGCAATACTTTGTCAAATGATAATATCGAATGTAGACACTCGGCTTTTATGCTCTACCGTGGCTCCCAACATCACAATCTCGCATGAGCGATTGCGTTCCTGATAGGTCGACAACGGAACACGCCGATTGGCCGGTGCACAGGGGCAAACAACCAATCAACGGGACACTGGATCGGCCCGCCTAACGAAACAGCGTACGATACGTCGCCACGACACTACCCCGACCAACCGGCCCCCAACGGTTGATGCCAAACCCACGATAGAACCTAGCCACCTTCTCGCTACAACGCTCATATCTACGTATCAATTTCAGGGCAGGGTGCCCGTATGTTCAATCAATAATAGTAAATATATAATCCATTGCGGATATAGTATCGGAAATAATATCGCTAATGATTGTCGACCTATCAGGAACGCAATCGCTCATGCGAGATTGTGATGTTGGGAGCCACGGTAGAGCATAAAAGCCGAGTGTCTACATTCGATATTATCATTTGACAAAGTATTGCAGTAGCATACGAAACGTCATGATCGTTTAGATTCCTAGTTTGACATTGCGAGACAAACGAATATCATTAGCGATATTATTTCCGATGTACCATGGTGTTCAATTATTTTATCCAAAAACACATTGGAAAGGGGATCAAGAAAATAATAATGTTACGAATAGCGACCCTGGTGTCATTTTATCCGGGGGGGGGGGGGGTAGTCGTAGAAAATGTTCGTAGCCGAGACCGCGAATCTTCGACATTTTCGAGGCCGAGACCAGGTCTGGGCCACAATTTTCGAGACCGAGACCAAGACCCAGTGGTTGTGAATCCTGTAAGCAAGGGGGTGGGTGGGGGGGGGGGGGGGGGGGGGGGGGTAGTCGTGTACAATTTTCGAAGCCGAGACAGACAATTTTCGACATTTTTTCAAGGCCTTTTTCGACATTTTTCAAAATTGCAACTCTCTAGTATAAATCTCCAACCCCGGTTTGGTTACAGGAGCTACGATGCAAACTTCAAAATGCTCGCATGTGTTAAAGTCATTCGTTTTCTTGACCATGCTGCCTGTCATGTTGGCCAAGATACCAAAATACTGACGGGACATCAGGAGAACTGGCCAAGCCAGCAGCGGTATAGGTAGGTTGTCCGTCTCATGCACAGGAGGTCCAAGGTCTAGACAGGCCTGTGTTGAAGTCATCGTTTCATACTGAAGGCTTGAAATCGTGGTTCAAATTGCATTTCGTTCATTCGATTTAGCTCTTCGGTCAAGTGATTAAAGGGGTAGTACAGTTTTGGTAAGACTGAACGTTAGTAACTAAAACCTGCATAATAACACTACAAAATAATCATTTTAATTCCACCATGCTCGAAAGGTATAGAAACATTACAAACGACTTAGTAAAAAGCCTGTTATCATTTTTTTTAAATAGCCGTTAAAACTCAAAAGGGCGCTTTTTAAAAAGTCATTGGTTTGTATAATTTTTAATACAAAATTGTGCATGTGATGTTTTGTTTAAAATAATGACTAAATAGACAGATCATCAACAACTATTTCAAAGCATCTTTTATAAATGTTTGAAAAGTGTAAGCATTTTTTTTCTACGGTTGGTTCAAAATGATTCAATTATTGTGAGGACGCCACAATAATTACAAATGGTTATAATTATGGATATTTAGCCGTCTCTGAACCGATTTGATCAAATAAAGTTGATAATGTCATTAAAATTGTATGCTCTTTCGAATTAGACATTTAAAAGTGGTAAATAAATCGACAGTAGACATAAATCAAATGAACAACATGGAATTTTAAACCACAATTTCAAGCCTCCAGCTCAATTTTGCGAAATTGAATGACACGAGGCTTCGAAACGAATGTAAAGTTTACGAAACTTCCAGTATGTCTAACATTTCAATGCGGCAATGAATTGCTTTGTGGAAGTCGCTGACAGTGCGCATGTTTATTGATAAAGCTGTTTGCATGGCAACATTTATATGTACCGGTAATGAAAATGACAACAATGAAATTCGATAATTAATCATTCACACATTTTATATATCGATC
>JBAMJV010007361.1:0-86385 GCA_037951105.1 Echinarachnius parma | reverse complement strand
ATACTAAAACTGAACTACACCTTAAAATGAGTAATCATTATAGCCGAGTAATGAGCTAAAATGCAAAGTGCTATTCGCCAACTCATTGCACTGTCTTTGTACACGTTCGTACGATTGCTTGGGCCATTTGAAACATCTTACTGCCTCTGCCACGTAACACTGTCACGTTAACGTTTTGCATACTTTCGCCGGAAATTAATTTAAAACGCTTGTATTAGAGCTCAGGCACGGCTTGTAAATTTATTGGATACTGAAACACAAACATTTGACTCCTGTGTTTCACCACGACAACACATTACTGCAGTATAGTTGTCCTTTTGTTTTCCTGACAATTCAAGAAATCCAGCAGAAATTGAAGCTAAAAAAAAGTTACCTATTAATGTTTACCTGTTTATCTTTTCGACCAAGTTACGCCGTTTGTGTTAATTGCTATAAAGTGTATCATAATATACGTGACGTGTCAATTTTGGTAGAGGGCGCGCTTTCCAATCATGTGAGATCCCGACTTGGAACCCTCTGTATGCTCACTGCTATTGTCCTTCAGCAAGACATTTTATCCACACTGCTGCTTTGTACCAAGGTGTATACATAGTCTGGTGATAATTAGCCCGGAGACCTCTATGGTTGCCTGCGGCTAGTATGCTGCCCAGGGAGTTGAAGATGTGTTCACTATAAATGTGTGGGTCTGAACTGTACCACTTGACCTGTGATAACACTAATAAAAGGGCTTACAAGCAGCTTTTCTGCTTTGTTTCTGTTTTTTAAATATTTTTTCTGGATTATTTTGTAATAAATCATGATCACATAATGATATCTTTCAGTTTACATGAAGAAAACAAAATATTGGGCGTCTCCTCATAGGAGAAACATACACCATACCTGAACTACACATGGGACTACACAGTGCCTATTTCTAGATTTTCTTAATTTTTTTGCATTCCTTTCTGGTATTTTTCTGTTTTAAGGTACCAAATTGGATGATTGAATATCACAATGTGTGTTCAGGTGATATTTTCAGTCTTTTGAGAGCCCTAAAGTATATTTGTAATGAATCAAAAACTCTGTCCTTCTGTTACTGTCCTTCCGTTACCGAACATTGAAGCAATTAACTTCTTGTAATTAATATACCAATATACATATTTTTTTCAAATAAGTGTTGTAATACTCTTTGAACATTAGGGAATGGACTATGAGCCAATGTTACATAATAGTCCTCTTAACTTCACAGAGATTGGATCATAACTAAAGAACTTGAAAATCCATCTCCGTTTTGCCGTCCTTCCGTTACCGGCCTCATTAGTGTCAATATCTAATTAACGTAATGTAACAAAAATAAATTTTAAAAATAGGAAATCAAAGGTGTCCCACCAAGAGTCTCAGAAATGTAATTTACAATGATGAATCATAAGCAGGATCCTGGAATTATTTGATTTAATTTCAGAAATTGCGTCTGAATGTCCTTCCGTTACCGTGGAATTGCCCCGGTACATTCACATACTACATGATGCATGTAGAACTCACACAGACAGACTGGATGCATGGCTGTTGCATATTAATGGGGTGTTGTTCAGTCAAAAAATATAATATTAATAATCCTCTTTGCACCGTCTTTTGTATTATGCAGAGTAAAGTAAAATGATACAATGGGTGCATGATATTTCCTTGTTAAAAAATACTATTCACATGGGCACTCGCCGTTGGGATGTTTGGATTTAGCACATTTATAGGGGATTTTCCGTTTTCTGTTTAGAGGGCGCTTCTAAAAAACAAATTTTGAGGTAATAACAAATTGAGTGTACAATTTGAACCCCCCCCCCCTCCACTTTGATGTACAAATTACTGTTTGTGGGGTTTAACCCCCCCCCCCCCCCCCCCCCCCCCTTGGCCACAAGTTAACAACTCGGTCTTGACCTCGACAAAATCTGACGGATCTCGGTCTCGGCCTAAACAAATTGATATAATTATTTGGCTAATCAACTCTCATATTATTCTAACTCACATAAACCTTGTCTCGAAACACAAAAATAGGTACGTTTTGAAATACTTGTACGAATCGCAGTTTAGAAAACTTGTATTGTTACGTCGATAACAAACTTCTTAAATTGAGATCCCCCTCTGTTAGTAACGTAGCTTAGATATACGAACACATCCTTTCACACTCTTTCAGTGGGAGTAATGGACACTCATTGTAGCAGCCACGTGAACCTGAGGGGACAAAGGAATAACTATATTTGGCAGCTGGAACATCACATTTTCTTTGTAAAAATGAAACAAAGAAATGTTGTTTCATGAAAGAGCGAATATCATGTACAACCGTTACGTCCGTACGGTACTCACATAATAAATGCCACATTTAGCTGGACTAGACTGGGTGCATGGGGTGCTGTTCAATCAGAGAATATAATCATATTGACAACGCAATTAACCATTGATTATGGACTTGAGACAACGAGCTACGGGTGAAATTCACTAACTCCGTGAACAAGGTGAGTTTATGGATTTTAACGGTCTCATTTGAAAAACGGTCAAACCTGTCTATAGCGACTGCCTAAGGGATACAAGAGAATCGAAACTTGTTGACAGGTAATATATGTAGACAGGTTCAATAACTCTCGTCTGCAAATGATACATTTCTATGGCCACTAGAGACATAATTATTACCTTATACAGACAGGTCACCACTAAGAGAGTTTGACTGTAAATGTTATCAGTGATACACGTACGTAATTAAAATGCCGTTATGTTAGGCTACCGTTAGTATACACACCAACAGATAGATGTATTGTGGCAATAATCACTTTCGTATGTTTTGTTATGGATTCAACAGACCCCAAATTATAATAATGGTGAATATTATACTCCAATGCACTCACGATAATTTTGAATCAATTTAATTCCAATGTGAATGTATTGGGCATAATTTGTAAAGATAATTAACACGTTGTGATGTGATGTTGAATTTCACAATGCTTCTGCAAAGAAAAGTACTTCTTTAAGTAGTAAAACTGTCGATTGCTGATTGAGCGTTTCTACTGAAATAAAATGTTACGGTTTTTGCAACGTTTTACTTTCGATGCTCCCCGATATATTAAGCTCTACCGCACTTAACTCGGTTACATAATCAGTAAAAGCACTTTACTTCTTAAATAAAACAAGAGCAAAGAAAATAATGATTTTCCTGGATTTGAACCAGAGACCTCCGGATTGCCAGACCGATGGTCTACCGATTAAGCTATTTAAATCCATATTGCAGTGTTCGTCCCTGAAACCCCATTAGTAAGTCTTTGTTAATGCCCGAGATGATCAGAAGCTACATGTATTATGAATCTGACACCAACCCGAAAAATAAGCAATCAAGTATTTGTGCGAGAGATCAACGAAATGATGCAGCTTTCCGCTTTCTATAACTTGGAGCACCAATCCAGCAATCCGGAGGTCTCGGGTTCGAATCTCGAATTAACCCTATTTGATTTGCTCTTTTAAATATATGTATACGCTTTTGGTCAGTTTGTCTACATGTTTGACATAACGATTTGCATCCTTTTAAAATAGCTACACTCTTCAAAACAACTTTAACACACACACAAAAAAGATCCACAGTATAGCTTTATTTATAGCTGCTTCAAAGTATTACAACATTTTCAAGCATCAATCAATTTTTCTAAATTGATACTCTCGGTTCATTTTGCAACACTTCATATCAAGCGCACTGCGTATACCCAGTTTGTGATACATTACAGATAATGTATAATTGCAAATGGAAATAATCATGCAATGCCTGTCGCTACAAAATAATGACTAGTTATGGTTACAAATATGAGTTTTCGAACTTATTGTGAGGGGTTTAGTTATATACAAATAATGGATGAATCTACTGAGTTTTGAAGACTGACCTTCTTATTAAATTATCTTTCAACCTTCTTAGATTCTAGCGTATATTACAAATGGAAACCCATCGTAAAGTATTGTTTGACAGCAATGTTGTACCTATCAGAATTGTACCATGAAAGGTCCGATCCCACCTGCACAACATATCCCATAGTGTGAGTTGCTATCCTAACCGAAGCATAAAGTTTTGTTTAAACATATTAAAATTCTGATATTCAACTCTCATATTCTACTGACTCCCATATATCTCGTCTCTAAAAATATATATTTTATTGTATTTTAATCCAATACAGGGTAAACATAAAGCTATGATTCGAAACGCTTATAATAAATCGCAGTTCAGCGATGGTGTTTTTGATACGTCGATATTATACTGTACTTGCATAGTCGAGATTCCCCCTCTGTGAGTAACGTAGCTTAGATAGACCATCACAGCTTTTCATATTCTTTCAGTGGGTAACGGACACTTATTGTAGCAGCCACTAGAGACTGAATGGACAAAAGAATAACTATTTGCATACAAAATACGAGGGCCTTCGAAAGCAAACATGGCAGTTGATATTTGCTTTGTCAAAATGAAATGAGATAATTATTGTACTATGGATTGTAATCCATGCTTGTACCAGAGAAGTGGGAAAGACCTCCCACCTCTCTGCTTGTACCATGCACGAACGAGTAACACGTTTAACGCTCTTGCTGCAGCGGTGTAGTCACGTACAACATGCTGCATGCATAACTCACACAGACAGACTGGATGCATGGCTGTGACATATTAATGGGGGGTTATTCAGTCAAACAAAATCATATTGATAAACCTATTCGATGCAATTGAGTTATATCCACCGTCAGTTTGTATTATGCATAGTTAGTAAATGCAACAATGGATGGATGATATCTCCTCGTTGAGAAATACTATTCACATGGTCACTCGCCGTGGGGATGTCTGGGTTAAGCACAATTTTATAGGGCAATTTCAGTTTTTGTTTAGAGGGCGCTTCCAAAAAATAAATAAATTGTGAGGTAATGACAAATTAAGTGTACTACTTGAAAAAGCACACAATGTTAATGACAAAATATTTGTTTGTTTGAACAAAATCGGTTCAGAAACGGCTGAAATTTACATAAATATATCTGATTGGAATAAATGTTGGGGACCTACTATTATTCAATACTAAGAACATTTATGAATCTTACACATTTCTGAAAATATAGTAACATGGTTTGTACATTGTTTGTCATGATCTCTCTATTGAATTGCTGCTATCTTTGATTATTTTCCCACTATACCCACTGTTATAAAGAACTGTTTTATACTTTGTTCAGTTTATATGGTAGTATATAATTGTACTTATTCATTTTCTTTATACTGTTTTTAACTGTTTATGGTATTTAGGCAATAGTAACAAGACACGATTTTATTATCTTAAGCTAAATGTTCTGTGATTTTTACAATGTATATATTATCAACGTGTGTAACTCATGGGCAATTCAGTTGTGAAACTGCCATTCATGAAGCAAGAAATACCATTTATCTATCTTTCTATCTATCTTTTACCAACCATCACAGTCACAGTTTTGTTTGAAAAATGGTCGAAACTTGAGAAGTCAGGAGGGCGCTCTGTTGCGTTAACAGCTTATTTGTTAAAAATGAAAACAGTAACGTTGCAGTTTAGATGTTTTTCTACCATTCAAGCATCCTTGAATTTTATTAATTAGTTTTCAATAATAACTAGCAAGTTCTAGTTACTAGCATCATCAGATCATGTTCGATCAAAGCAGTACTGTAACCCTTTACATACACAGGTTTTTTTTTTATTTAGAAAACAAATCGCTAAGGAACGTATCTTAGATGTTTAACATAACCGATGACCAGAGGCGTACCCAGGGGAGGTGGGGGGGGGGGGGGGGGGATTTGGGTAGTTCAACCCCGCCCCTCCAAGTTGATGACCCCCCCCCCCCCCCCCACCCACACACTTTATCACTTTGTACTGGTCTCCAGATCGCCTTATAGCAGTCTCGACCATTAAAACCAATGGTCTCGGCAACAAGTTAACAGGTGGCCTTGGTCTCGACCTCGAAACAACTCTGACGGATCTCGGTCTCGGCCTCGAAATTTGTTTAAGAATCTCGTTTTCGGCTTCTAAAATTCTTGACAGACCACCCCCCTCCCTCGAAAAATTGTTACCGACACCCCCCCCCCCCCCCCCTCGAATATACTTGACGGACATCCCCTTCGAAAATGCTTGACGGGCACCCCCACGAAACATTTTGACCGACACTGCCCCCTGGGAAATGTTTGACGGACCCCCCCCCCCCCCACTCCTTCCCCCTTGAAAAAATCCTGGGTACGCCAGTGCCGATTACTCTACTTTTTGTTAATACTGTCTTTCAAGCACTCTCAAACTCTACCAAAATATACAAACTCTCCATTATGGCAACCCATCGTAGATAACTGTCTGACTGTAAGTTGTATTATATACAAATTTGTACCAAGTAAATGTGTATCATGAAAATGTCCAATTTTACCTACACATTATCTCCCATACTACGGTTCGATATCCTTACCGAAACACAAGTAATGTTTAGATATTATTTTCATATTCAACTCACAAAAACCTTGTCTCTAAACACATAGGTACGATTTGAAATATAGTACTTGTAAAAATAGCAGTTCAGCGAACTTTTATTGTTACGTACTCGATAACAAACTTCCTAAATCGAGATCCCCCTCTGTTAGTCACGTAGCTTATATCGACATACACAGCGTTTCAAACTCTTTCATCGGGAGTAATAGACATTACAGCAGCCAGTTGAACCTGAGGGAACACAATAATAACTATTTGGCAATATCTATATTTGGCAGCTGACACATCATATTTTCGTTGTAAAAATAAAGCAAACAAATGTTTGTACCATGCATGAGCGAATACCAAATGCAACCGTTACGTTCGTACAGTACTCACATACAAAATTCCATATTTAGCTGTCACACAGACAGAATAGACTTACGTGCATGGGGTGCTGTTTAATCAGAGAATATAATCATAATAACAACGCAATTAACCATTCCTTATGGACTTGAGACAACGAGCTAGCTGTTGGTGAAATGCACTAATCGCCTTGCATCAGTGGCGTAGCTACGGGGGGGCACGTGCCCCCCAATCGTTTGGCAAAAAAAAAAAAAAATTACGACCCGACATGAAGCCAAATGTTATCATTCATTATTATCACGTTTTATTTAATGTGTGACAATAATCATTATCAACGATAATAACCAAGAACATAACAGTCGTTCCCTAGTACTAGCAATAGCGCACCTATATCAGTTTGAAGAATCCTTCCAATATAGCGCCTTATGCAAATGTTCAGTCCCGTGCGCGAGGATCGACGCTCACCGCATTTCAGAAGACATAGAGCGCGTATAGGCCTAACAAACTTCCTAGCATGGTAAATCGTTTATCATACCAAGGGCCCTTTTAGGATCTTGAATCTGCCTCCCGCTTTTATAGATAATTTTGACGCCTTCATGCAGGCTATAAAGGCGCATAGCTGCACTACGTAGTCCTAAATGTCTAGGTAAAGACAAACTTCTTTTACTAATTTCTTCACTCCAAATGCACCCGTTCCATTAATTCATGATGCATAATCTAGGCATATTGTTGATGATCATGATTGAAGGAGCACCAGTCATCTTCTCCAGAGTCGATATCTGCATCAGTTGAGCATAGGCCTACTGAAACTAATTCAAGGGTCCCGAGCAAAGCTGTTTTTTTTTAGTTTGAAAAGGACTGTAAATCTTAATTTTTGCCGCGCGCTTCGCGCGCATATTCTGAAATACTGATATATACGAAATTTATTAGACCCTCATCTATCATGTCTATAGCACACTATCATCGGAAAATAAAATAATTTGAAATAATATATCTTTTAGTAAATTCGGTCCATATGCGCTGAATGCAAATAAAATTGGAATATTATGTCCCCCACATTAGAAAGGGGAGGAGATTGTCCCTCTCCTTTGTCATTAAGTATGTTTGGTTCCATACTTATATACTTTATATTACGTGAAATTTCTGTCTTAGGTGTGCACCAAATCGCACAATTTCAGGCCCCAAAATACGAAAGCTCCCTACTGTGGGAGGGGGACACCCCCTTCCACACCCTCCCCCAATCGGTCGCTTCGCTTCCTCGCAATGTCTCCCCTCCGCTTTTGCTTAGTTCCATTGGAGCTCAATGCCCTAGACTATATCGATGGCTCTATAGTATACAGGATCACGTGGATCCATCTCACGGGCTTAATCTTTCCTCGCTATTACCGTTTTAAAATACGTAACGAGTAGATTCACTATTATATACCATTTTAACACCCATGATTAAGACAATGATAAAGACAATAATGACCATACTTCTACGGTGATATTTTAAACACCAATTTCAAAAATTTCAAAAAAATTGGGAGGGGGTGAACCCCCTCCCACACCCTTGCCCAAATAAATGTAGACAAGCATACGGCGTGAGAGTATTTGAGTCTGGTGTGTGTGTACACGTAGGTTTGATTGTGTGTGTATACTTTATCATGAGGGAAATGATTTCTTTAATTCAGTATTATCAAATTTCCTTCCAAGGTATGCACCAAATTGCATTATTTCAAGTAAAAATTTGCAAAAGCTCCCTACCGTGGGAGGGGGGACACCCCCCTCCCACACCCTCCCCCCCCCTCGGGCGATACGCGCCCTCGGGCTTGGTCGCTCCGCTCCCTCGCAGCTGTGCCCCCCAATCACTTGACCCTCGCTACGCCACTGCCTTGCATGCTGGGATATGGTAGCGGCGTGAACAAGGTGAGATTATGCAGTCATTATTAACTTCTTGTTTTGAATAGCGTTTATTAAAAACGAATGTATGTTGCAATGCCGTCAGAATAGGTTAGCTTATACAATTTAGTATACAAACAAACTAGTCAGATATATGTTTTGTATATATGTTATTTATGTTTTACAAAACATGTAATCACTTTACTTACAATATCAATACGTGGGGCATTACCTAAACAAATACATTGGTACGCTTAAATATGACGATAGATTTGACAAAGATTATGACAAGTAATGTACTAATCAGATTTCTCTACAAACAGTCGATTTCGGACGCAACGCGTAGGCTACAATTCAAGACATAACAATTAAATGATGTTTGTTGCAACGTTTCACTTCCGATCCTCCCCCATATTCGTCTTTACCTTAAAGGGATAGTTGAGTTTTGGTAGAGAGGGCGCTAGACTACTTCTTTTTTTTTTGTGAGGTAATGAAAATCTGAGTGTCAAATTTGAAAGAGCATAATATTTAAATAATAAAATCATATTTGTTTGATCAAAATCGGTTCAGAGACGGCTGAAATATCCATAAATATAACAATTTGTAATAAAGCTGGGGCCCCAGGTTTATTAGAGAATTTTGAACCAGCCGTTAAAATTTTTTTTAAAATGCTTCCTCTTTTCAAAAAGTTACAAAATAGGTATTTAAATAGTTGTTGGTTATTTCTCTGTCTAATCACTATTTCAACAAATCATCACATGCACAATATTTTATTCAAAATGGTTGAAACCGATGAGTGTTTAAAGAGCGCCCTCTTACGTTTTAACGGCTCTTTTTGAATGATAACATGATCTTTACTACGTCATGTGTAATGTTGTGTTCCTTTCTAGTTATAACTATTAGTTGTTAATGTAATGATGCAGGTTTTGGTTACTAAAATTCAGTTTCACCAAAACTGTACTCTCCTTACCAGAACTCAACTATCCCTTTAACTACATTTTGTATACAATCATTACAAGCATTTTTGTCATGAAAATATTAGTAATTATACTTTAATTTAAGTAATACTTAAGCTGATGATTTTATTAATAAATAAGAAAGAGCAACTGGATCACGCTAGCCCCCAAGAAGTCGGCCCGATACACTCCGTATGTATTGTATAAGGTCTAACCGAAGCTAGACGGGTTTTATTCAATCTGCAAAGATATGAATGTGAAAGCATCCTCAGTACATGAATAAATGAACTGCACATCAACTTACATGTATCCCTTTTCTAAATATCACTGCTTTAAATGTGCATAACCCTCTGAATGACACTCTGTTACTCATGTACATACTCTGTGTCATAAACCGTTATCTAAAAGGACTTATCTCAATCGTTTGTGGTAATCAAACCAATTTCTCTTACATTAATATGCCAAAACTATCTATTTGTTTGTACTAAATAATTCCTTTACCATGCATGCTCATGCGTGCGTTGTATATCTATAAATGCTTCTATAAATCTCTGATAGCATTGTACTTTAAATTGCTATAACTCATATAATTTACTATAAACATGATGCAATAATTTGAATCCCTATTTTACAGTGAATCCAAAATTGGACACCTTGTCCTAAATTCATTCCGCCTATAATCAATCTCCCCATTAAAGGTAACTGCATTTTGACAGTAAACCGATAGCTTCAATTCTCAATGATCCTATAATTCGAATCAAATGCACCATTTTAAACCGGTGTATTTGCTTTTACATTCAAACACGTGTATAAAACTAAATAGCCAACCATAACCATTTGCCTGTTAAAACTGCTTCTATGATCAACGTAAGTTCTATATTCTTATCGCATATCTAATTCATAATTACACAACACAACTGCGATTACAGTAATTAAACTCCTCAGTTATCATTCATACACTCTTCAAAGTTATTCATCTAGCTATGTGAATTCAATCCATAAGTACCAATTCATGTTGCATCTTTATGCCTAAAATTCCCACAAATGTGTATAATGAAATATGTATGCATTTCATCCTTTGTGCTACTTATTAAATGTAGATTTCATCAAATAAACCTTGCCTCAAGTTTGTCTTTCTTTTCCAAACACTTGTTTGTAACCTCGACTCAAACGTAGTCTTATTTTCAGACCCGTCAAATTTGTACATCATTTCTCTAGATTTCTGACTCACAATTTGACTCCTAAATGAATCTTCCATTCATCTAGACAATTATTTATGTTTCCTTTTACTTATAAATGTACTCTCTAAAATCAAATAAACATATAACCGTTCTAATTTATCAAGAGTGTAAATAGTTTGATTACTGAAACATATATCCAATGCACTGTGCACAGACTATGACTATTGAATTCGGTACGCACTGTACTGCATGTATTATAATGTGCGACTATTGACCAACATCACTCTCATTTACCAACCAACTTGGAGGCTCATTTTTCACCACATACAAGAATTATTTATCATATAAATCGAATATGCAATACTCACTTCTATGAGGGAGTGTACTGGTAAACTCAACATGCTCGTTACAGCCATCTAAATGCTGCAAAATTAGACCACAAACTCTGGGTCTTCAGACGAAAACCGTCTCTTCCAAAAACGTGTTAGCTCTGTCATCCGTACGCCTGCTAAACCGAATTGTACGGTGACTTTAAAGGAGCCTTTATGGTGTCTTTAACTCGACAACAAAAATATTATTTTCCGTTCTTTTTTCAACGAAACATACCTCCCCCCCAATGAGGGGTTTTACCTCATTTCAAAATTAGCCAAATTATTTTCAAGGATTCTTATACCGTTACTCTGACCTATACTTCGTTTTAAGGTTATACGGTTGCACACACAAAAAATAACTTAGCTACAAACGTTAATCTCAGTCAATGTTCAATATCAGTTCCATTTCAATCTTCATACCCTTCTGCCGGGTAGAGTACTACCACTTTGGTTATCGGTCTCTTATAGTCCGAGTTTGCAGTTTTCACTTTAACGTTCCTTATTCGGCCATCAGAACCCGGATATACATGCGCTACTCTCCCTAGTGTCCACTTTCCGCGCAGAGCATTCGGATCTGATAACATTACAACGTCGTCAACGCGAAGGTTTCGTCGTTCCACATTCCATCGCTTCCGAGGCACCAGTAGCGGAAAAACATCGCGATTCCACGCTTTCCAAAACGAATCGACAATTCGCTGGACGAATTCCACTCTGTGTCTGGGATTCTTTGTTTCCATGAACGGACCTTGTGGCACTCTACTCGATGCGCGACCTAACAAAACATCATTAGGGCATAAGTAACTACCATCATCCGGATCATTAGGCGCTCTTCCTATTGGACGCTGGTTCACCAGATTAGCTACTTCAACTAGACATGTGTACAACTCAAAGGGGGACAGAACTTGGCTGCCCATAGCCTTTTTCAGCGCATGTTTACAACTTTTCACAAGAGCTTCAGCACACCCATTTTGATGAGGGGCATACGGCGTTGTGAATCTCCATTCTACTCCGCGTTCCGCACAATACTCTTTCAATTGCTCGTCATCCCAGCCTTTCACCATCTCGCGTAATTCGCGTTCCGCGCCCACGAACTGTGTACCGTTGTCGCTCACAATGACTTTTGGTTGTCCTCTGAATGCGAAAAATCTCCTAAGCACCTGAATGAACTCCATGGTGGAACAATCGACCGCTAGATCCAGATGGACTGCTCGCGTGTTGAGGCAAGTGAATAGGACACCATATCGCTTAGCGACCTTATTTCTACCGACTTTCACATTGTACGGCCCAAAATAATCACACGCGGTGTAGTGAAACGGTGGTGTAAATTGTGCTGCTCGTAACTCTAGTAGACCGGCCATCAGTTGAGACTCCAACTTTCGCTCCATCCTTCGGCACGTGACACACCTGTGCTTTATAGTCTTTGCCAGCTTCGTCACTCCAGATACCCAGTACTTCCGTCGTACCTTTGCTGCAGTGGTAGCCACGCCATCGTGTCCAATTTCATGAAAGTGCCTGGTGATGAGCTCCGACACTCGGTGCTGACCCGGCAACAACATCGGATGCCGGTTGTCGTAAGACACAAAGCTTTTCCCGACTCTGCCACCAACATATATGATGCCGTCTTCTACATACGGGCTCAGCGTCTTGAATTCTCCTCGTTTCACCTTGGCATGCAGTGGTTTTTGCCCTTCTCTGATCCAGAACAGCTCTGCCGATTCTAACTCTGATGGAGTGAGAGGTCCATTTCGTTCGTCTTCAGCTCCAGCACTGCCTTTGTTACACCTGGCTCTCACATTGTGAACAAATCTCTTCACGTATGCCGTGACTCTTACTAGCCTCCTCCAGCTTGAATACTTCTCACAGTCCATGAAATCTGGAGTTAAGACTGCATTTGTCACTTGATTTGCTTTACGCCTCTCATTGTTCCCTTCTGCATTTTGAGACGTGATTTCACTGCACGGCCATTTTTCCTCAGTCTGCTTTAGGAACTCTGGTCCCTCTTTCCATCTTTTTAGCAACATTGGCACCGGCACCCCTCTGGAAACATCATCGGCTGGATTTTCCTCGCCACTTACATGTTTCCACTGCCGAGGATCTGACTTGCTCTGTATTTCTCCTACTCTGGCCGACACAAAGGGCTTAAAACTCCTTGCTTGGCTTCTGATCCATCCTAATACTATCATGCTATCAGTCAGGAAAGTAGTACCCGTAATCTCCAGAGTAGTCTCCTCTCTAATGGCTTCATCAAGTCTAGTGGCCATCACTGATGCCTGAAGTTCCAGTCTGGGCAATGTCAACTTCTTCAATGGTGCTACTCTCGACTTAGCGGCCACGAATCTCACATCATACTGGTCACTGTCATTAACCTGCCATCGAAGATAGGCACAAGCTCCGAACGCGTCCTCTGATGCATCACTGAAGATACATAGTTCAGGTGAACCCATTGCCTCTGGTGGGGTTAGACACCTTGGGAACGTCACCTCATTCAACTCTCTCATTTCTCTGAACAGCTTGACCCATTCAGAGTTCTCTTTGGGCGGCAGCTCTTCATCCCAGTCTAATCCCAGTTGCCAAAGACGCTGCATTCCAATCTTGGCTCGCACCAGGAAGGCAGAAGCAAACCCTATCGGATCAAATATCCTGGCTATTTGACTTAGGATTCTCCTCTTCGTCCATTTGTGTGAGTCGTCTGTGTCAGCTTCAGTCAATTTCACTTGGTATGAAAACTCATCTGGTTCCTGTTTCCATCCCGTTCCCAGCACTTTCTCTTCTGTCAGGGTTTCCAGGACGTTCACCCCTTCTGGTTTCGTCTCATCTTCACTCATTTGGATATTAGAAAGCCAGCCCTTGACTCGGAAACCACCATCAGCTAGAACTGCATCGATGTTTTGGGTTAACTCCTTTGCCTCTTCTGTGGTTTTGACTGATGTGCAAATATCATCCATGTAGACTGGTGTCACGTTCAAGCACCATAGCTGCTTCTGACAAGTCCACTGGTGGAGACATCTGAACATGCAAAATTCGGTGTGGGCTTTGATGATTGACTCCAGTTCCCCCAAACAGCACCCATCCTAGTGGAGAATTCCTTACCACCATGTTGCCATACTGTCTGGTTTCACCCAAATGCATTTTTGCGTGGTCAATTCCAACTAGAAGATCCACTTCACCGATTCCTCTGCTTATCTGGCTTTCCTTCAACTTAACCTTTTCCGCTATGGCAGCTACCTGTACCTCTTGTATGTCTTCTGTTATGTAAGGTAGCCCCACGGCCTGAATACTGCTAACTTTATTTCCTGCACTGGAACACACTTGCACTTTGTACAACTTGGTGCACAAAGTTTCAGTCTCACCTCCAACCTTTGTTATTGTTATACTGGTGTCCGTACCCTTCAGCTGCAACTCATCGGCTAGCGCCTGCTTGATCATGCTGATTTGTGCTCCTGAATCTAATAGCACATTTCCCTCTCTGCCTTCTCCCTCTGAGTTGATGAATTCAGCCTTGAGAATAGGGAGAATTGCCTCACTACTTCCGATTGTCGCTATGCCGACATTGTTTGACTCTTGATCAGGATGCAGAAGCGGATGGTGATGGAATTTACAAGGCTGCCCCTTGTACGTTTCAGTGCATAGCCGTCTCCTTTTGCATGTGTTCATACGATGCTCCCTTCCAGCTTGTTTGAGACAACTGAAGCAGGCATGATTGTCCTTCACTAACTTCAGCCGTTCTTGCTGTGGCTTGGAAATGAAGTCTCTGCACTGATCGATCCAGTGCCCATCCTTACTCTTGCACAACCAGCATCGGAACTCTGAGGCTTTAGCGGGGCTTGAAGCCGATACCTGACTTACTGGTGCATTGGGTCTTGATTCGTTCCTAACCGGTGCTGAGGAACGCATCCTGGCTTTCATTTCGCCTTCCATCCATTTCAAGAGCGACTCTAGGGTTGGTGTATCTTGCTCTTGTCTCCGATACCATAGTCTGCGATCTTCCGTGCTCATCTTACGCTCTATTATGGCCAACATATGACAGTTGTCCATGTCATTTGCTCGCCCCACTTCCTTTAACGTGTGGAAGCTTCTGCGCACCAGGTTGACGAAGTCGCAAAATCTTTCATCCTCTCCATACTTCACCGGCCTGAATCTAGAGATATCGTTTAGGATTGTATCTGCTACCATGCGTGGGTCCCCATAGATGAGATCCAACTGGTTCCACGCTGCTTCGTAATCTTGACCAATGCCTGTGATGTGCTGCAAAGCTTTACCGCTCAAGCATGATCGAAGAACCATTAATGCATCTCTCCCACTGTATTGATGATGCACCACATGCTGAAAATCTGCCTTGAAAATGTTATATTCTCTAATGTCACCTGAAAACTTAGGCAGCTTTGGCTTCTCCATCTAAAAACGGGAGTGAGGAGCAGGGGATGGACTCTGTTGCGTGACATAGGTAGCTGCGGGCGATGTCCCTTGGGTATCGTCGTTCTCACTCACTTGTGACGCAGCAAGCTCTTCTTCATTTTGGCAGTAATCTCTCTCCTTGACATGAAGCTTGAGAAATGATTTCTGACATTCCTCTATCCACTTCTCCCCATCTTCAAACTCTTTGTCATCCTCTATCATCTCAGAGTAAGCCTCGTGCTGCTCTTGTAGACTCGTGTAGGCTTCCTTGTAGCTCTTAAAAGCATCGGTGACCTCACAAACTGGACGTAGCTCTTCCAGCATAAAGTCCAGAGCATTACCAAGACGTGTGAACTTGGCTTTAGCTCCTCTACGTTTCTGCTTCAAGCTCTTGGCGTCAGCAGCCATGATGTCTTCTCTCGAACTCCGTATCCCAGGTCAGCGTAGAAATTGAATGTGTGGATCACGGTAGCCCCCAAGAAGTCGGCCCGATACACTCCGTATGTATTGTATAAGGTCTAACCGAAGCTAGACGGGTTTTATTCAATCTGCAAAGATATGAATGTGAAAGCATCCTCAGTACATGAATAAATGAACTGCACATCAACTTACATGTATCCCTTTTCTAAATATCACTGCTTTAAATGTGCATAACCCTCTGAATGACACTCTGTTACTCATGTACATACTCTGTGTCATAAACCGTTATCTAACCAATTTCTCTTACATTAATATGCCAAAACTATCTATTTGTTTGTACTAAATAATTCCTTTACCATGCATGCTCATGCGTGCGTTGTATATCTATAAATGCTTCTATAAATCTCTGATAGCATTGTACTTTAAATTGCTATAACTCATATAATTTACTATAAACATGATGCAATAATTTGAATCCCTATTTTACAGTGAATCCAAAATTGGACACCTTGTCCTAAATTCATTCCGCCTATAATCAATCTCCCCATTAAAGGTAACTGCATTTTGACAGTAAACCGATAGCTTCAATTCTCAATGATCCTATAATTCGAATCAAATGCACCATTTTAAACCGGTGTATTTGCTTTTACATTCAAACACGTGTATAAAACTAAATAGCCAACCATAACCATTTGCCTGTTAAAACTGCTTCTATGATCAACGTAAGTTCTATATTATTATCGCATATCTAATTCATAATTACACAACACAACTGCGATTACAGTAATTAAACTCCTCAGTTATCATTCATACACTCTTCAAAGTTATTCATCTAGCTATGTGAATTCAATCCATAAGTACCAATTCATGTTGCATCTTTATGCCTAAAATTCCCACAAATGTGTATAATGAAATATGTATGCTTTTCATCCTTTGTGCTACTTATTAAATGTAGATTTCATCAAATAAACCTTGCCTCCAGTTTGTCTTTCTTTTCCAAACACTTGTTTGTAACCTCGACTCAAACGTAGTCTTATTTTCAGACCCGTCAAATTTGTACATCATTTCTCTAGATTTCTGACTCACAATTTGACTCCTAAATGAATCTTCCATTCATCTAGACAATTATATATGTTTCCTTTTACTTATAAATGTACTCTCTAAAATCAAATAAACATATAACCGTTCTAATTTATCAAGAGTGTAAATAGTTTGATTACTGAAACATATATCCAATGCACTGTGCACAGACTACGACTATTGAATTCGGTACGCACTGTACTGCATGTATTATAATGTGCGACTATTGACCAACATCACTCTCATTTACCAACCAACTTGGAGGCTCATTTTTCACCACATACAAGAATTATTTATCATATAAATCGAATATGCAATACTCACTTCTATGAGGGAGTGTACTGGTAAACTCAACATGCTCGTTACAGCCATCTAAATGCTGCAAAATTAGACCACAAACTCTGGGTCTTCAGACGAAAACCGTCTCTTCCAAAAACGTGTTAGCTCTGTCATCCGTACGCCTGCTAAACCGAATTGTACGGTGACTTTAAAGGAGCCTTTATGGTGTCTTTAACTCGACAACAAAAATATTATTTTCCGTTCTTTTTTCAACGAAACAGCAACCAAAAAGGGCCTTTTTTTCTGGATACGTACCCGAGACTTCCGTATTGTAAGACCGGTGCCCTAGCGACTGAGCTATGGAAACCCCCAGTGCAGCTGCTGCCGTGTACGTCCCTGTAACCCCTTATATATATCCAAGCGATATAGCCCACAATATTAGCATAATTGTTACATTTTGTCGAAAAGCATTCAATGTAGTACTTATCTAAAGTGATGTTTTGAAAGCAAATTTGGATATTGAGCCCCTTTGTAATTTTTCCCAAGAGAGTATTTTGTTCCCTTCACAAATGCCACCATTGAGTATTGAAGTGATAGAGGTATATCTAAATACATGCATTAATATTCGTCTAATTCTAATTAAAGGGATAGTTGAGTTTTGGTATAGAGGACGCTACACAAAACAATATTTTTGTGAGAAAAAAATTGAGTGTCAAATTCGAAAGAGCATACAATTTTAATGACAGAATAAACTTTATTTGATCAAAATCATTTCAGAAATGGCTGAAATATCCAGAAACATGATCATTTTGAATCATAAGTAACTACATAGCTAAATCAAATGGCAATGCTTCCTGTCGTAGATACTGTATACTTATATTGTATTGCATAATGTGCACTATGCCACCTAGTGGTAGTTCCATTCATTGGGCCTTTTGATGAATACAACTCTTTATTAGTTCAACTACACTTATATGTGTTTATTGTATAATAATACATTTGTGAGAATTAACCAACTTTAAATCTTTCCTTTTATATAAACATCTGGCATCAAGCTACCACCCCGTACACACAGTCTGTGGAACTAGACAGTCTTGGTGGAAAAGCCATTGGAACAGAGACTGTTTTTGTTTGTTTCTAAAACATGATATGAACATTAATTTCCAATGTTTTCTAATAATTTCGTACGACTTTATGACCTTATATGTATAACAGCATGGCTGCCCGGCGTAATGTGATAGATGACAAACTCTGCATAGTTGCGGAACAATTATCGGATGATGGACAAATAGAGAAGTTGGGGAAGAAGCTCGGCCTCTCAGTTCCTGAGATCCAAAGGTACATCAAGACCAATTATGTACATGGGAGGGTGACATCGAAAGGAACACGCGAGATGCTCCGCGCTTGGGCGACTGACGTCCCTTCGGCAGAAACATTGTCTCGACTCAAAGCTGCTCTCCGGAAAGCTGGATTGATTCAGATAGCTGACAAGCTAAGGGCGGGGTTCCCACCATCATCCAGTAAGTACTTGAACTATTATGCCTGTTCTGTAATGATAAATGATACCGAAAACTGTACATGTATCTCTTTTGCAAATAAGTGGAAATCTTTAATTTGTTTAAATTGTATTAAATACTAGTCCGTGACACTTGTCCACAATTCAACAATTGGCTGTATCGAATGTTTCACCATGCAAAAGGAATCGTTTAAAAATGCACGTCTTTATTACGCGTTGAAATTAACATCACACTGCATATTATTATTTATCAGGAATGCAATCAAATCGATTATTTGTTTTATTTACCAATTTCTCACTGGCAGGTCGGTGTACTCTTGTAGATGAAGAGATAGATCAATTACAAGAGGAACTGAAAAGATATTACCGCACCGAATTTGAAGAGATCAACACGTCACCCTTCGACTACAAAAGACTTGAGCAAATCTACATTAACCTTTTGCTTGAAAAGAAAAACCAAGATAACCCCGAACGCGTGGATTACGAAGAACTTACTCGAATGTTGACAGACGGCGACCAGAAATCCCGGATTCTCCTCGTAGGCGAAGCAGGTGTTGGAAAGACAACTCTTTTCGCAAAATTAGCCTATGACTGGGCCACAGAGAAACACCTGCACGATGTCGATCTCTTGCTTCTTATTCGGCTGAGAGAGAGCAAAACTGATCATAATCATCATATCTTCGGCGACTTCGCCATGCAATACGTGTCGGACGGAATTGACTTGGATGGAGAACAAGTGGAGAACTACATCCTAAAACATCAGAGAAAAGTTGTTTTCCTCATAGATGGTCTTGATGAGTATAAAGGTGACATGAAGGACCAAAGTTCAGCCGTCGTCCAAGTAGTCCAAGGGGAGAAGTTCAAGCGCGTTCCGGTTATCGTTACTACCAGGCCATGGCGAGCAGGTGCTATCACTTGTACAGAAAATATAAACAAGAAGTTCAGCACAATTCGTGTTCAGGGATTCTCTCAGACGAACGTAATTGCATATATCCACAAGTTCTTTGCAGAAGATCGCGCCGCAGCGGACAGTCTCATTGAACTAGTGAAGAATGACAGCCTGGTTATTGAGACCATGACACCATATCCTATCTTCTGTTGCATGCTTTGTCACATGTGGAGGGACGAGTCCAGAAGAGCGACGATTCGCAAATTGCAAACCTTCTCTCAGATCATCGGAGAAATGGTATACTCTCTCGTTGAACATTATCACACCAAGTACAAGTGCAGCGATGGAACCTCACTGAAGGAATGTCAACAGCAGTGCGCCAAATCCTTCAAACAAGTCGGTGAAGTGGCTTTTCACGGACTGAAGGAAAATCAGCTCATCTTCCAGAAGAAAGATTTCTCTGACGACGAAGCTGTCAATAACGCTTGCAAGGTAATGATTTGCAATTGCATGCGTTCTCATTTTGTTTATATTATTTGTGTAGTGATTATTAATTAGTTTTTGTTAAGAGGGGGCTACAGAGCATACATTATTGCGAGGAAGACAATGGCGTAGGCGGGTATTATGCAAAGGGGGGGGGGGGGGGGGGGGAGGATGGTGTGGCCATGGACCGCCGCACCCACCCCGCCCCCCTCGGATTACAAAACGTGATGCAGCGAAACAAACTGCTGAGTGTAGAAACGAAGAGCACATAACTTTAGAAACAAGAAATACGTCTGTTTCATTAAAATCCGTTTAGAAACTTATGGAACATCTACAAAAAAAGGCATTCGAGTCAAAGTCGTGGGCGCTATCATAAATATGACATCACTTATATGATGTTAGATACTTAACAATCATACAAACTGTTCAAACATAATGACAGATCGCCGTTTAAAGGGATGGTTGAGTTTTGGTAAAGAATGTACAGTTCTGGTCAAATTGCATGTGATATTTTGTTGAAATAGTAATTAGATAGAGTGATAATCTTCAACTATTTAAAAACCTCTTTTGTAAATTTGTGTAAAGAGGAAGCATTATTTTAATTTGTGTAACGGCTGGTTCAAAATTATCGAATATTTATGGGGCCTCACAATTGTTACAAATGATTACTCTAATCCAGATAACAAAAAAACTACAACAAACAACCACATTTGCGGTATTCCATGGTTTTAATTTCGAAAAGCATGTCCGAAATTTTAACAATAAATTGAAACAAAAGTACAATTACATCACGCACTTATTAACGTTTAACATATTAAGTCAAACAGTCTGATTCTAACTTTGAACACTTAAATTATTTACATGAATTATCAAGTATTATCAAGTTATATCAAGTACCCCGCCCAGCATCTTTCCTGAACAGCATCCCCATGCAGTTCAACATATTCCCCCGCCAAATTTTCTCCTTAGTATTCCCAGCTACATCCGCCCCTAACTCATCGCACACGCAGCTCATTGCTGGTGTGTAACGGCCACCCGCCTCGCCTCCTACGCCGCACAGCGCGGTATCTACATGGGCAGCTGCGGACGGGATCGTGTCCGCCGACAATAATGGGAAGGAAGGGGGAGGTACCCCCATATCATGCTCAATATTGATACTGGAAGGTATGATAGTCCATGACAACTCACCGGAATTGACTGGCTCTGTAAGATCTATGGCCGTTGATCCAGGATCCAGTCCAGCGGGCAACTTTGAGGTATCGACATTCTGTCGCCGTGTTCGAGTAGGACGTCGAGAGGCTGACCGAGATGACGTTGTGGCGCTAGCTGGCCCACCTCTCCTCGAGCTCGTCTTCTGCTTGGCCTTTGGCATCTTGTAGCACGTAGGGGAGAGTCCTCACAGTAAGAGCGCGACGAAATAATGTTTTACGGGGCCAGAAAGACCGACGAAATTGCCGCTATGATCTGGCAATAATATAAATTGTTATCACACAACTCGGGTTGCAGCTATAGTCAAAGTCCAAGAAATGATATAATATGCCAATATGTTTTATGAAACCGTGATCAACCTCCCCAAGCGTAAATGAAACAAATCCCGTCACACGCGAACCATATCGTCGAAGTAAGCATACGACTATTATAAAGTTGCATCAAATTCAAAGAAGAATAGTATTTACTGTCACTGAAACTCCAATTGAAAATAGGAGTGGGCTATAAATGGGTCATTTCTCGTTTTATTTTCGGGACAGTTTTTTTGTATTCCATTTGCCCTATCTCAACATGAAATGACAACATTTTTTGCCTGGGCTCCAAGAAAAAAGTGTGCAGGGCCAAAATCCAAGATGGCCGCCGTTTTTCCTTAAAGATCATATTTTCGGCCATAACTTTGTCATTAGTGGGTCTCTTTAATTGGTTTTGGTGTCTAACCCTATGTTTTGGGGGTTAAGGGATCTATGTATGCAGTTAACAATACTGTAACATATTCAGATATTGTGTCAAGGCATATTTTTTGACAATTTTTACCCCTTTTTACCCTAATTTTGAACCATGCCCGTAGACCTGAAATTAATGGGTAAATTATATTGGAGAACATTTTTAAAAAGCTAGAGAACAAGTTGAAAGTGACAAAATAATATTCATAGCCCCCATAACCCTCACTGCCCCTGCGGGTCCGGGGATAGAATTGGCCCGATGTATTCCCTGTATGTCGTAGGAGGCGACTAAAAGGGACGACCTGTTTGCCGTGGGTTGCGACCCGTGTCGGTGGAGAAGAGGATCCTGGTGATTGAGTGGCGGCTGGATTGCGGTCCCTCCAAAACAACACGTCACTTTGGCCTCAGATTCGCCTAGTCGGGAGGTTTTTACAGGCCTGGTTTAAACCAATCGGCTGGTGGTGTCCAGCCCTAAGATACTAGTTTAGCTGGTTTATTTCTCGGTGTGTTTCGATGCGTAATTTTTAGGTTCTGTATTGCTCGATCTTGAGTGGTATGGTCTTGAGTAGATTGATTTTGAATTTTGTTTGGTGTAGTATCTTAGAAGGCGACTGCTTAGGTCAATCAGGGTGGATTTTGGTCTGCTCTGAGTATAGCGCTGCTGTATCTCTGGCGTCGGTATGAGTGATTGTCCTTATATATTTGGCGCCCCCTTGTTGGACTCCGTGGTGGGTGGGGAGCAATAGTGCTGAATTAAATATAAATTATATGGATGATTCAAAACAATCTAACAAGAGGAGCAGGAGAGACTCGGGTACTGACCCTGGGTCAGCTGGTTTTCCGCGTTTTTTGGTGATTCAGGGTAGCGATCCTAACAAGCCCCTGAAATTGTCGCCGTTTGCTGTGAGTAAGGGTGTGGAATCGCTGGCCGGTTCTGTGAAGTCAATTCAGCGATTGAGATCGGGGGATATTTTGGTAGAAGTCGAGAGGGCCGCCCAGGCTAGCAATTTGCTTAAGGCTGACAAATTTGTTAACACTCCCGTCAAGGTTTCTCCTCACAAGACTCTAAATTCGTGTAAAGGTGTAGTTCGCTGCCCTGAACTTAGGGACTGTGACAGTGAGGAGATCCTTGAGGAATTAGCTGACCAGCAGGTTATAGATGTGTATCGAGTAATGGTTACCCAGGATGGAATTAAGAAGCCAACCAACACCCTATTCCTGACATTCAATAGGCCCAGTATTCCCCAATACATTAAGGTTGGCTATTTGCGTGTTAAGGTCGATTTTTACATTCCAAATCCCATTCGCTGCTTTGGGTGCCAAAGGTTCGGTCATTTCAAAAGTTATTGTCGGAGGGGTGAGTGTTGTGAGAAGTGCGGTAGGGATGCTCACGAGGGCTCTGCCTGCCAGGGCCCAGTGAGGTGCGTGAATTGCGATGGCGATCATCCCGCCAACTCGCGGGCGTGCCCGAAGTGGATTGAGGAGAAGAGAGTCCAAGAGATCAAGACTAAGGGTAGCCTGTCGTACCCGGAGGCTCGGAGGCTATACCAGACTCAGCATGCACAAGGATCTTCGTATGCGGACAGGGCTAAACAAGTAATCAACAACCCAACAAGTAATCAACAACCTAAAGCGGCTAACCGGCAACCGAAAGCGGCTAGGCAACCTGGCACTGCAGCGGCCACCCAAACCGACTTGACTTGGTTGAGTGGTGGCTCCCCTGTGTTGCTGGAAGTTGGTGGGGCGGCGGGTATAGGGAAGCAAACGCAGACTAAACCTGACAAACAACCTAAACAACAATGTGACAAACAAGGGGGAGTGAGGGAGTCGAGGCCTAGTGCCAAGACTGGCCGGCCTGCTGGCCGCGGTAGAAGTCTGTCACAGGACCCCCCTGTAAGGCATGCCCCTCCGCCTGGTGGGGCAACAACCCCGGGAAAACCTGCACGACCGCCTGACGTGGTTAGGAGCAAGACACCAAAAGTGATAAAACAAAAGCAGGGGTCTGTTGACCCGATAATGAGTAAGAATAAGTTTGATGTGTTAGGAGAGTCTAATATGGACTTGGATATTCCGAGTACCATACCCTCACCCAAGACTACTGTGGTAATTGATGCACTGGTTGATCAACTCCCCACACCTTTTCTTTTATTAGGGGATTTTAATGCTCATAGTGTGCTCTGGGGGTGTAGAGATTCTAATCCTTTGGGCCGCACGATGGAGTCTGTGTTGGAAGCATTTGATTTGTGTCTCCTTAATGATAAGTCTCATACTTACCTTCATCCTGCTTCAGGATCTACATCGGCTATAGATTTGTCTATCTGCTCCTCATCTGTCTTTATGGACTTCCAGTGGAAGGTCCATGGCGACCAATGTGGAAGCGATCATTTCCCTATATTTCTTGATATTAATAGGCCAATGCCGGAGGAGAGAGTCCCAAGGTGGCAACTCAACAGAGAGGACTGGCTGGCATTTACTACCCTTTGTTCTTCTGTCATTAATGATGAGATTTTTAGGGATCTGGAAGATCCATTGGCCTTTTTTGCACACTCACTGGTTGATATAGCGACGCGAACGATACCTAAATCCTCACCTACTCCACAGAGTAGGCACAAACCCTGGTTTACTGCTGCGTGTAGAGAAGCCATCAAATATCGGAAAAAGGCATTGCGGAAGTTTAGGCGTCGGCCTACAGCTAGTAACCGGCAGGATTACCAAAGGGCTCGTGCAAAGGCACGCCGTACTATTAAGAAGAGCAAACGGGAATCCTGGAAGCAGTATGTCTCTAAACTCACTACTCGCACACACGTTAAACACGCATGGGAAATGATTAGGAAAATAAGTGGGAAACAACAGACTAGCACTACTGTACACTTAAATAAACGTGATGGAACAAAAATGTACAGAAAGGCAGGGCATTGCTAACTTGTTAGCGGATGAATTTGAGTATAACTCGTCTAGCAGTCATTATTCGCCTGCGTTTCGGGCATTTAAAGACCTGGCAGAGAAGCAGAAACTTGACTTCCTATCAGATAATACAGAAGATTATAATAACCCTTTTGTTCTTAGTGAATTAAAGGACTCTCTCGGCAGATGCCATGACACTGCTACAGGGCCTGATGAAATTCATTACCAGTTTTTGAAACATTTACCCGAGGTATCCCTCCAAGTGCTGTTAGGAATTTTTAATAAGATATGGAGCTCTGGTGACTTCCCCGATTCATGGAGAGAGGCTGTGATTATCCCGATCCCGAAGCCTGGCAAGGATGCCACAAACCCAACCAATTACCGTCCTATATCGTTAACTAGTTGTCTATGTAAGACCATGGAAAGGATGGTTAATGCTCGTCTAGTGTGGTTTCTGGAGAGGAATGGACTGTTTTCTAAACATCAGAGTGGTTTTCGGCAGAATCGTAGTACGACAGATCAAATTGTTCGTCTGGAATCATTTATTCGCGATGGCCTCGTCCGTGGACACCATGTGGTGTCTGTCTTTTTCGACCTTGAAAAGGCGTACGATACTATTGGAAACACGGTGTCCTTAGGGACTTATACGATTCTGGCCTGCGCGGCAGACTGACTTTATTTATTCAAAACTTCCTGTTGGACCGGGTTTTCAGGGTCCGCCTTGGGACTGTCCTGTCCGAGCTACACAGTCAGGAAATGGGTGTGCCACAGGGTAGCATTCTGTCAGTCACCTTGTTTGTCTTGAAGATTAATAGCATCACTGAGGCGGTTAATTTTGGGTTTGATAAGTCCCTATTCGTAGATGACTTCTCGATCACGTACTCGTCGCCGTGTATGGCTGCCATAGAGGCTCGGATGCAAGGGTGTCTCGATAGGGTTGAGCGGTGGTCAAATGAGAATGGTTTTCGTTTCTCTAAAACAAAGACTGTGTGTATGCATTTTTGTAATAAACGAGTGCTCCACCCTGACCCTCAGTTGAAGATAAACGGTTCTCTTATCCCTGTTGTTCAGCAGGCACGCTATCTTGGTTTGGTATTTGACAGTAAGTTGAACTTTAAGGCCCACATTGACTACTTGTGGCAGAAATGCCGACAGGCCTTGAATTTTCTGAAGGTTGTATCAAAGATGGACTGGGGCGCGGATCGCGTGGTCTTACTACCTCTTTATAGGGCTTTTGTGAGATCCAAATTGGATTATGGTTGTACCGTCTATAGCTCTGCTCGTAAGTCCTACCTTAAAAAGCTCTTGCCCATTCAGAATCACGGACTCCGACTCTGTCTGGGAGCTTTCCGCACTTCCCCGATGCAAAGTCTGTATGTCGAAGCCAATGAACCTCCCCTCCATCTTAGGTGGGAAAAGTTATCACTTCAGTATGCACTTAAACTTCGAAATAATCATAATAATCCAACATATGACAAAACATTCCAGCCCCGATACTCTACCTTCTATGCTAGTAAGTCTTCGGCTATACCTCCCTTTGGGTTGCGTATTAAGGGTGCCTTTGCTCAGATATGCCCTGCCCCCGAAAATATAGCGCCATTTGAGCTCCCTAGTACACCAGTATGGACACTTGGTGAAGTGAGTATAGACTTTACGTTAAGAGAGTTTAAGAAAGGGCTGACTAGTGACCTTGTGTTTCAGTCTAAATTTGGGGAACTACGGGAAAAGTACAGTCAGTATTGTGCCGTGTATACGGATGGGTCCAAAGTCTTGGAGAGGGTGGCAGCAGCAGCCACAAGCTGTCACATTCGCCGGCAGGCTAGATTGCCTGACAATGCGTCCATATATACAGCGGAGTTGTTTGCAATTAAGATGGCATTTAACTTGATTTATAGTTTGGATGGCGATCACTTTGTTATATTTACAGATTCTTTGTCCAGTCTACTTGCCTTGCGAGGTCGGAGACCTAACCACCCATATATATTTGAATTGTTGGATGCTTACACGGAGCTGGTAGAATGTGAGAAGTTTGTTGTTCTGGCTTGGATACCAAGCCACACCGGCATCAGGGGAAATGACAAGGCTGATGCGTTGGCAAAGGAAGCCCTTCATGGGGATGTCGCGAACATAAGAATACCTTACACAGACTATAAGGCCAATATAAATAGTTACATAAGAAATAAATGGCAGACAATATGGGACGCTCAATCTGAAAATAAACTACATACCCATGAGCCAGTAGTTGGACTGAACAGTACGAACCCCCTAGCTCAGCGCAGGGAGGACATTGTATTGACCCGAGCTCGCATCGGCCACTCATACTATACTCATGCATATTTGTTATGGGCAGAAGACGTACCTTACTGTATTCCTTGCGATTGTCGGCTCACTGTTCGGCACATTCTTGTGGATTGTGTCGAATACGCCCATATCCGTGGGCGGCACTTTGATGCCCCAGATTTACGGGTCTTGTTTCAGACCGTGCCTCGTAGTACAATACTGCAGTTTTTGAAGGAGATAGATCTCTATAGACATTTTTGAAATGTACTTTGTTAGTATATATAAGGAGGGGCTGCTTCGGCAGTTGTACCCTTGGGTAAGGTGCTTTACCCTCATTTGCCTAGTCTTTCGGAGGAGACTTTAAGTCGTCGGTCCCGTGTATGGGAGGACTAATCCTCATGCACGCTAAAGAACGCACCTCATTTTTTCGTAAAGAGCAGGGAGAAATCCCGGTGGGTGTTTACACATTTAAATAACAGTGCGTGGTTAAGTTCAGTTAAACAGGCATTGCTACTGTGGCATTAGTGCCTTAATTGAAAACTAGCTTTGCCCTATTTGGGGTAAAGCTTACCTACATGACATGATATAACACACTTAGTGTTGAAGTGTCGTTAAACATTATTTCCATTCCATTCCCATAACCCTCACACTTGACAACATTTTCTGCCTGGGGTTATACAAAAGAAGTGTGCAGGGCCAATATCCAAGATGGCCGCCATTTTCCTTGAAAAATCACATTTTCAGCAATAACTTTGTAATTTTGTGGTGTTTTTATTTGCTTGTGGTGTCTAACCCCATGTTTTGGGGGTCAAGCAATCTGTTATGCATCTCAAAATAGTCAAAAGTCATCAAATGTTGAGTTAACACCATTTTTTGACTACATTTGAACTCTTTTTTTACCTAAATTAGCAAATTTCGTGAAACATGTCTTCAATTTCTACGATGTTGCTTAAAACATAATGCGGCTTTCTCCTAAAGAAGTCCCCGGTTCCTGAATTGGTCACAGGCACAATCTGCTGCTCTATAGTGTCCTGGATGTCATCAGTCCCAGGTGGTCGCTGCCAAATTTCATCTTGGGTACCAGCACGCATCAGGTGATCCACTCGGAAAGTTCCGTCCCCATTATCATCCAGGTAGAACCCAATATACCATCTTTTGGTACAGGTCTATCTCATCCCAGATGACAGCAAGTGGTTGGTTATGCTGAAACATAAGTTCCTTTTCAGAGTGAGACATTCCCTCTACCTCTTGGGCAATAACATGACAACAAAAGTATTTTTCACCCACGTATAGCCCACTCCTATCATTAATTACCCTTCAACACAAGGCTAAAGCGTAGGTTAATTTTCAGAGAATTTGTCACTTTGTCATTCCTAATAAAGCTTGTTTTTTTTTTTTTTTTTTTTTTTGGGGGGGGGGGGGCTTTATAGTACAAATAGCTGAGAAATCGCCTGAGCTTAAGACGTTCTTGAGGCAGGAGATTCAGTACCAGAGAGTCACACATCAACGTGATGCAGATGTCCGCAGGGACCTTTACAAGGTCAACAAATTATCAGAGAAAGAGATAATCGAGAACCTAACGGTACACCTCGGTGATGATTACCAAGCATAGGAAGCAGTGGTATTTCCATGCGAGGAGGAGATACTGGAAACATTGATGGGAGCCCAAGAGGCAGAGGGAATGTCTCACTCTGAAAAAGAACTTAAGCTTCAGACTAACCAACCACTTGCTGTCATCTGGGATGAGAGAGACCTGTACCAAAAGATGGTATATTGGGTTCTGCATGTACCTGGATGATAATGAGGACGGAACTTTCCGAGTGGATCACCTGATGCATGCTGGTACCGGAGATGAAATTTGGCAGCGACCACCTGGGACTGATGACATCCAGGACACTATAGAGCAGCAGATTGTGCCTGTGACCATTTCAGGAACCGGGGACTTCTTTAGGAGAAAGCCGCATTATGTTTTAAGCAATATCGTAGAAATTTAAGACATGTTTCACGAAATATGCTAATTTAGGTAAAAAAGGAGTTCAAATGTAGTACAAAATGGTGTTAACTCAACATTTGATGGCTTGTGACTACTTTTAGATGCATAACAGATTGCTTGACCCCCAAAACATGGGGATAAACACCACAAGCAAGTAAAAACACCACAAAATGACAAAGTTATGGCTGAAAATGTGATTTTTCAAGGAAAACGGCGGCCATCTTGGATTTTGGCCCTGCACACTTTTTTGTATAAACCCAGGCCAACAAATTTGTCAAGTGTGAGGGTTATGGGGGCTATGAAAATTATTTTGTCACTTTCAACTTGTTCTCTAGCTTTTTAAAAATGTTCTCCGATATAATTTACCCATTAATTTCAGGTCTACGGGCATGGTTCAAAATTGGGTTGAAAAGGGGTTAGTAAAAATGGTCAAAAATATGCCTTAACACAATATCTGAATATGTTACAGTATTTTTAACTGCATAAATAGATCCCTTAACCCTCAAAACATAGGGTTAGACACCAAAACCAAATAAAGAGACCCACTAATGACAAAGTTATGGCCGAAAATGTGATTTTTAAGGAAAAACGGCGGCCATCTTGGATTTTGGCCCTGCACACTTTTTTCTTAGACCCCAGGGAAAAAATATTGTCATTTCATGTTGTGATAGGGCAAATGGAATACAAAAAAACTGTCCCGAAAATAAAATGACGAAAAAAGTATTTTTCACCCACGTATAGCCCACTCCTATTGAAAACTAACATTCAGCAATCGAAGTCCATTGTAGCTATTTTTCTCTAACCAACATCGATCGACATGCTTTCCGAACAAACAACCATGAACGAATGAATCTACAAAAATCTCCCAAACTTCTCCAATAGTTCCACGCTATACCGGCCATAATTTATCGAACATATGTTATTTTATCACTAGCGAGCGAACCAAATCAAATCCCCCTTAATCCTCCCTAATGTGGTTTTCAAATTTCCTCCCGGCCGGTTAGCGGGCTAAATTCCCCCTAAATTCTTGGTTCTGGAGTTAGAGTAACGTAACTTAACACCTGTCATGCCTTGTCGCGTTAAGTTTGATTATGTTTATGGATATTTCAACCGTTTCTGAACCGGCTTTGATCAAATAAAGTTTATTTTGTCATTGATATTGTATGGTCTGTCAAATTTGACACTTAGTTTTTTATTATCTCACACCAAATTATTGTATGTAGCGCCCTCTATACCAAAACTCAACTATTCCTTTAAATTATAATAATCTATCCTCTTATGTTCACGTGAAAAATAACAAAAAGGCATATCAACTGTTATTATTTGATAAAATGTTTAGCTCTCTGAAAATAAGGATTGCATTAAAATATGAATAACAATAATTATAAACTCGCTAATAGGCAGTTGCACGGATTCAACTAAACTGCCTTCCTCGTTCCTAAATTAAAAGAAGACCACATCACTGATATAATTCATCATAGATTGGTGTACTGACTGAAAAGAAGCTACCCGCGTCGAAGGAAATGAGGAAGGTAACTGGAGAGGAGTTCATCACAGAGATCCATTTCCCACACAAACTGCTCCAGGAATATCTTGCAGCCCTGTACCTCGCATCAATCCACGAGACAGACCCGGCAGAGTTCAGAAGACTTCTGAAGGACGATATACTGGGAAGAAGTGCAGAGTTCAGATATCTCTTGTACTTCCTTGCAGCGCAGGGCGGGGCCGCAGGACGGGAACTGATGGACGTTCTCTGTCAGCAAATACTCCAAAACGACCAATTCGACATGCTTACTCTAGGCTATGGTAAGTAAATACAGTTCATGAGGGTTGAAGGCCCGCACAATTCCTAACATACAACAAACCCTTTGAATAATGATTGCAGAGTTTGATACAGGGCAATTCCACGGTAACGGAAGGACATTCAGACACAATTTTGGAACTTAAATCAAATAATTCCAGAATCCTGCTTTTGATTTTTTTATTCTAAATGGCATGTCTTTGATCCTTGTTGGGACACCTTTGATTTCCACTATTTCTAAAATTTTGACCGCATTATGTAAATTAGATATGGACACTAATGAGGCCGGTACGGAAGGACGCCAAAATGGACATGGATTTTCAAGTTTTTTAGTTATGACCCAATCTCTGTGAAGTTACGAGGTGTATCATGTAATGTTGGCTACTAGTCCATTTCCTTATGTTCACAGAGTATAACACCACATTTTAAGAACAATATGTACATTGGTATATTAATTATGAGAAATTAATTACTTCAGTGTTCGGTAACGGAAGGACGGTAACGGAAGGACCTCTGAAAAGTATATATACGAATTGTCCAATAAAATTAATTTTGAAATTTAAAGACCATTTATGAGAAGGAAACATCTCTTTTGTGGTCTAAAATGAGTTTGTATCATAGATAACATATGGACATCACAAGCATTCACATTTCTATTTTTTTCTTACTATAGTTCATGCTCCAATGGCTCTTATTCATGGTCAATCCATGGTAACGGAAGGACACTCAGACACAAATTGACAATTTTAAGAAAGACATTTTTAAATACTTGTGCTGTTAGAACAGTCTATTTTGATAACAATACTTCCAAAACATACAGTTTTAAGGTCCCATAATTTTTTAATATTTTTATCTCCGCACATTATTGAATATGCATACAAATGAGGTCGGTAACGGAAGGACACCAAAATGGACAAGGTTTTGTTATCAAATCAGTTTTAACTAAAACTCTGTGATATTAAATAGTACAAAATATTTTAAGGGTACACATTTCATTCTCTGAAGTGTTAAGAAGAATTTACTTGTCCTTTGATTAAAATTTGTCCGCAGATATTTGAGTTATTTCACACAAAGCGGACCAATGTTCGATAACGGAAGGACATAATGGACAATAATGTATGATATGACACAGTAGGGTCATTCCATGTCAAATCACCAATCAAAAAGTAAAAATTTTCATCGCAGCCCCCTTCAAATTTGCTAATATTTGGTATGTATGATATGTCAACCTTTAAAAGCGCAAATATTTAAGTTTTTGCCCAATCCGCTCAATGGTTTTGGCGCTATGGTCGATTATTATGGGGGAGTTTTGTAAGAAATGGGCGTGGGCACCATTTTTCAAATGGCCATTGTCCATTAATTGTTGGGTCAATTTATTTTGTAATGGTGTCATTGGACTGGGGATGTTATGTGCAATCCATTTATGCCATTTGTGTTCATGCATGGGCGAGTTTGGATACGATAACCTTTGACCTTAGATTTTGACCTTCCGTTTTACCTCGTGGATCAAATAATTTTGAGAATTGTTTTGGCTTAAATCTTGGCTTGATATAATTTCTACAACATATGAAAGAATTGGAGATATATTATTTCTTGTTTTTTCTACAGCCTTGTTTTTAGTTTGCAAATTTCATGTAAAATTTAATTATTTTAGACCTACACCCATGTCCAAGAATTCTATAAGGGTGTATTGTATAAAAAAAGACCTATTCAAAGTCATGATCAGAGCCTATTCACACCCTGGCTCACCACAGTTAAATAGACCTACTAATCCCCATACAATAAAAATCCAGACAAATGGCATCATGGTACAAGGGCCCTGTTGCAGAAAGAGATAAAATCAATTGTGAGCCAGATCAAATGTTCTAAATGCACAAATCTGATTGGTTGAAACACAGAAAATTACTAGTCTGACCACGCTACGCCACTGATAGCTGGCCATTGCAGGTATTGTCTCATTATTTGGGTTTTCATATATGAGAGACCAATTTTTGAACATACATTTTTTCATAATATGTAATATGAGGTACCTTGTCCATCTGTTACCATGTGTATGGTAACGGAAGGACATTTTCTTTTGTTATTTATTAATTAACGAATAAACACTGAGTAACATAATTGTTAGCAATGGGAAGGCCTACTTGAACTTGATTTGCACTGAAGATTTGTCTGCTCTCTAACAACTATGTGAGCCACAAAATTTAAAATATTGATTTTTCGGTAACGGAAGGACATTTTCATAGGCTGAAAATAAGGAGTCATTGAAGCATAACAAATCAAATAAATCATACAAATTTACTATTTTACGAAATGGTCATATCTCAGGAGTCAGAATAATGGTTTTTAGGCTTAACTGGGGAAATATAAAACAAACACAGGATCAAAACACTTTTTCACAAAAATGTCAAATTTGTGGGGTTCAATTATGGTTATAAAGTTATTATAAAAAAAACAACTAAAATTATGTAAAACTAAAATTTTCTTATTGAATTCCAAAAATATAGAATTTAAGCTTTGATTTGATACCAAATTTGTATCATAAAAATGCTTGTAAAATTGTTGGTCAAATGTCCACTTTGGCATGGAATTGCCCTACACAATACAGTGTGAGTCAAATAAAACGAAACCGGACTTTAATAGCTTATAAATCAACAATTCAAAACATATTATGTTGTCAGATATTAAGTGTCAGAAATTGCCCAAAATGATATTTGAGACTTTCATTCTATACCAAAATCATTGTAATATATTTCCGAATGATGTGTGAGAGTTTCATTGAAAAAGAACACTGCTTTCCTGGTTAAAAAGCAAAAATTTGCATCAGCTTTTACAACGAATTACTGTATGACGTTTATGAGGTTTATGACCGTTCATAAACGCTCTTGAGCTGAGTGATTAGCAATGATAGATCTCGTCATACTAAAGGGGCATTTCAAAAAATCTAACCCTATTCTATTATTCTCTTACCATAAGCTAAATAACACGGTAGAAGAGAAACGAGGAAGCTCCAAGTAATTTTCGTGGAGTTAGACACTTTACAGGCCTGGAATATTGCGTTTAAAATGATTTGTCATACACTCTGATCATCGCACGTTTCACCGAACACGACCGAATTATCCAAAGTCATGCAAAAACTATACCCGTGTCCAAGTTTGCAGCGTTCTTGTTAATCGTTGCATCTGTTGTGTGATTTTCAAAGATAACTTTATCCTACTTGTCCTCCGAAAAGTGCGGTTGCTGATGGGAGAAGGATGGGGGACACCCTTCCACCTGGTAACCAGCTGGTATTTATAAGCTATAAAAGTCCGGTTTGGTTTTGTGTTTACTCACACTGTACAGTAAGATTGTACAGGTGTGAAACAAGACTCTTGATATTCCCTGTATTGGATTTTATTGTATAGTGATTATAGATGTAGCCTACTTATGACATAATTGCATTGTGAAACTGCATTAAGTGACAGCGCCATTCAGAGGGGCATGTGGGCATCGGTTCCCAGGCTTATGGCCCCACCCCAGTTGCTTACCCCAATCAGAATGTGATTTTATGTTGCTTGTACGCCCGTTACCCCCCCCCCCCCCCTCCCTCTCTCTCCCATCACAATGCTCTGCATTAGTTGCTCCCCATCCCATTAAATGTTAAATGTCGGTGCCGATTCTGAAGTACTCTATGTGTATGTACACCTGTACAAACAGTATACTTATAATTATAACACGATTTTGGTCATCATGTCTTCCTTTCCAAATTATTTTCCCTTCTTTCTTCCAAAAAGCGCTTTATCCACTTTTTCAACTTTCGAGGAAAACAAGTTTCTTTGCCCAACTTTGCACGCGTGGCTATGGCAATATGAAACAAATTAAACTTTATATAATTATTTAGATTTTGAGTGAGTAATTTGTCGTAAATATGCATTCCTAGATTTGATAAATCGTTAACTCAATTATTATGGAAAGTTGATTTAGCGCCTTTTGGAACTGAGCTCTATATATCAGGGGCGGATCTAGCTTTTTGCTAAGGGGGGGGGGGGGGGGGGTTGACCCAATGAAGATGCGGAGCATCGTCCACGAGCCGCGAAGCTGCGATTTGTTTTTGCTATTTTTAACCCCCGTAAGTGATTTTGTTCGCCTTTTTTCACTTTCGTCCACGAGGCGATTTTTTAAAGCTATTTTGAACCCCCTTAAGCATGCATGGTAAGTTATTTTTTTTCACTTTTGGTTCACTTATTCACTGATACATTTTCACTTGGCAGCCCAAGGGTGTGGTGGGGGGGGGGGGGGGGGGGGGGTAGATCCGCCACTGTGTATCTCTTTCCAACGTAATATTGGGATAAACTAATTATTTTAAGAACGATTTATAACGTCATTCATAGTAAGTTTTGATAATAAATCCAAGCTTGAAAAAGGAACGGATTGAAATTGAAATTCAGAAGGTTTTATTGAAAATAATATTAATCGCAGCCAAACGGCTGAATTGAAGATATTTTACAAAAGGTGATAATACATAATATAAATAGCATACTGATATGGAACTATCTTGGTTGACAATTATATATCCTACATAAGATACATGTCACTATCAATATACATTGTATTTATGCTTCTTAATACATGTATTTGCATAATGTGCAAATACATGTGTTAATTGACACCAATTATTATAATGCATGTCCAAATAATCACATTTCTCATTGCAAATTATTATTGTTATTGTTCATGCCTTGTAATATATGTAGAAAGTTAAAATTGGAATGGTGATGACTATGATGCTGATAATGATGGTGATGGTGATTATGCTGACAGCGTTGACGATGGTGATGATGGTGAATGGGATGATAATATTAATGATAATGACATATAAGGTGAATATGACAATTATGACATAATATGTCACAATCATATTATGATTGTGATAATGATATTGATGATACATTGATGATTAAGATAATGGCATTGATGAAAGTGATAATCGCATCAATAATGGTGATAATCGCATCAATAATACATTGTTCATGATGATGATGATGATGATGATGATAATAATAATGGTAACGATGATAATAATGATGGCGATGATGTGGTAAACATGGGATATACAACATAGATATTAATTTATTTCATTCTGTAAATTGGTAACATGAACAATTAGTGATTTGGGTTCTCAAAATCCTGCTGTACAGAGATGAGAAGATGTCCTTCATTTAAGTGGTGCGTGCTAGTGTGTATACGACCTTTATGAATAGGTACAATATTGATCACACGTCTTGAAATCTATTTGCCAGGTTATGGCTCTCTGTGAAATAAAGGATGTGTCTTTCAGGTGCATCTTATGTTTTACGTTAATATTGCCGGGGCATGTTGGTGAATGGTCGTATATATATTAATTGGAAAGTGTAATGGTGTGTTTCATATATTAATAATGTATGGTTTTCGAATCCCTTTCCATGTAGAAGCACTCATAATGCTTATGCAGGGTTTAACATTCAATAAGGAAAGGTTCGTCATGGATATCGTCTTTGAATGTCACAACGAGGGTGTTATTGCCCCCATCATTGATTACTGGATGAAAAAGACTTCACTTACTTTGGACCTAAACATGGCGAAACACACATGGTCAGGCTTTGTATTTGCCTGGGCAGCATGTCTTCATCGGAAGGTACGTTACGTTATCGTAGGAGTCTCTTCCTGCGTTTATGAAAACATTATGGTCGGGTAATCACCTTTTAATGATCATTATCAAAATATTATTACATGTTTGTATCATCAATAAATGCGCTTTTATTGGTACACTGTGTATGAATTTGTTGCAATTCGTAAATATAATACATGATAATAGACATTCGGGTAACATTAGGTACATATATTTGAAATGGATTTTGTTTTGATATATTAGATGATTAAAAATGAGCAAAGAAAAATAGGTTTCGCCGGGAATTGAACCGAAACCTCCGGATTGTTAGACCGGTGCTCAACCATTGAGTCACAAAGACGCTTGAATTGGTGGACGTTTCCATGTGTCCCTTTGTTCATTGCTCGATTAGTCAGAAGCTTTATAAATCGGGCACTTACCCAACGATAATTAAATCAATTTTTCTAAATAAAGTGCGCGGGATCACAGTCACGCAGTGATGCAGCTTTTTATTAATTGAATTCAAACGTAAAGGAAACTGATCAGAAATATTTTTAATTATTAAAAATGAGGAAAGAAAAATCGGCATCGCCTGGAATCGAAACCGAGACCTCCGGATTGCTAGACCGGTTTTAGACAGGAATTATTATAGTTCGAATTTAAACTGAATTACCCTATACACTTTTAGCCGTTCAATTGATTCCAATCTACAACGGGAGTTTTTGTTATCAGAGCATTGATGAATGCATGCGTACAACTAAAATTGCGGGTACACACCGATACACTCTTTAATGCACATTATGAGGACAGTATGTTCAAGTCATCTCTAACTTTCGTCATGATACACCCAGACAAGATAATATTATTTTAAATGTGGGAAGTAATCCAGGCAGCGCTTTCTTTTAATTATCGTTGTATATGATATAATATAATTATATATACAATGTATTCAGGAGAATGTCGATGTTAGCCCCGATCAACAGGAGTTACAGGCATCTGATGACCCAACCCCTTCAATCAGCGAAGCAGCTATGGGACTTTGCTCACTACCCAAACTGCAGTCACTAATGTTTACATCACCAGTTCCATTTGGTGATCTGAAACTGGAATTGATCTCAATCGCATCCCCACATATGAAGGTAAATGATAAATCCGTTAACGAAACGGTCATAAACAAGTTATCCAAAATCATTTTTGTTATGAAATGTTAGTGTGCATTGTTCCTCATGAAATTGCGAAATTTGCGGAAGAACAATGGGGTGGGCATGGACATAGAAGGTGGGGGGGGGGGGGGGGGGGGGGTGGGATGACCTTAAGCTCAATGGCCTTTTTACGATCAATGCAATAATGTGTCAGTGTACATTAATTGTTATAATAATACATGGCATTTTTTTTCCCAATAAGTATTTAGCAAATAATCTGGTGTCTGCTCATCTACTTCGCCTGACCATAGAAATACGATGTATATACTTTACAAACACGGGAAAATCAATGAAATGTGTTGCTTGTGTTTACTGTTTACTCTATCTTTGCAAAGACAATATGCAGGGCCCCACACTCATGTTGTTATATTGTACACGTATGTATCCGGAAACAACAAAACACTGGCCGCAAATTTAATTACCATTATCCACCATTTTATAACTAAAATTGCAATTATACCACTCCTGTGTTTCGTGCCTTGACCTATATACTAAACCTTCATAGTACATGTATATTTATATAAAATGAGTCTTTAACCTTATATTTCGTTCTCGAAATGTGAACACTATTTACTATAAATGCAATGGTTACTTATGTGCATTATTATTGACGTGCATTGACAATGTGTTACGCGCTACATTAAACTTTTAGCATCATTCTACTTACAGATCACAGAGTTGACACTCGATAATCGAACTTTGACGCCACATGAACTGCATATCATGGTGTCACCGCTGCCATGTCTCCAGACACTCACCTTGATCGTATCCATCAACGTTCTTGAAATGTGAAAAGTTTTTACTATAATTACACAGGTTACTAATCTGCATTATTATAAACGTGCATTGACAATGTTTTACGCGGTACATGAAACTGAGTATTATGCTACGTACAGATCACAGAACTAACACTCAAGGGTCGAGCTTTGACGCCAGATAAACTGCATACCATGGTATCACCGCTGTCATGTCTCCAGAAACTCACCTTGAATAGTATCTATCATCGTTATTACTCTTCTCCTGAGGGAAATAGAGAACCTGAGGTAAGAATGGTTCAATGGACTTATGATTTATGTAAATGTATATATTGTTGTAAATATTTTGTTTTCTCCGATTATTCCATGTAACGCAACAAATTTCCTTATGGACAATAAAATCAACTTGAACTTGAACTTTCTAATGGTATCCAGAGATAAATGCAATAAAGCTAATTGACATACACAGTCGTGACCAATACATGACCAAGTGACTAAGAGTGTTTGTATCAGATGAGAACAAAGCAGTATAACTGCGTGTTCATACAAACAAATTTCATCGTATAGCTAGTCAGCAGATGAATATATAATCAGCTGCTGACTAGCTATACAATACAATTTTGTGGAAATAGTGTGTCTGAACGCTGATTAACGAAATGTCGTTTAGCGAATCAAGATTAACGAACGCGGGTTTGATCACCGTTTCGTACGAGAGCTGACTATATAATCACGATCATTTCGTGTGTGAACAACGGCTCGCTCGTTAAATCATGATTAGCTCTACGAGACTCGTATAACTGGGCGGGGATTAACGCACCCCTAGACAGAAAAAAAACACTGCGCAGTATCAAACTGCGCACTTATACGATGTTTCGTGCAGCTGGCCAGCCACCTGTTTTGGGATCTTGGTTTTGTGTGTGTGACGTTAGGGTAGTTTGGTTAATCAAGATTCTCTATACGACGTTTCTTTAGTCATGATTCTTTGGTCATGATTACGGGATGAACATGTTTGTGTGTGAACACGCTGTAACATCGACAATATTGGCACAATTCGTTGGCCTGAGGGCTGAAGAGGATACTCTACATCACGCATTGTAGACATAATTGCATTTTTGGTATGGCATGCAAATGCCACTTATGAAATAGTGCCTGGCCAATGTTATTTTTAAGTGCCCTACACGCTTATCATATTTTATTATAATTATAAGAATAATTATGAAAATATTATTTTGTAAAACGCCTGTTCGACATAAATTATTTATGTTTCATTTCCCTCTTGCTTTCGTATTTATAGTACACTCAACATGCTCGTGGGAGTTGTGTAAAGAAAGTGAACATAACGGATACTAGGTTGGAGATATGCTGTAATCTCGGCGTACCCTCTCTGATCCCTGAAGTTCAGAAACTGAGGATACGCCCAATAAATGAATCAAAATTACTTGTAAGAATATCAGACTCGGTATTCTTTGAGGCAGTGATGACGTCATGCCCGCAGCTGGTCGAGATGTCTGTCAGTGGATATGCATACTCTAATAACGTGGCCATCATGATCCTTACGACGATGAAGAGCCACCCGAGGCTCAAAAGAATCGAGTGAGTAACAAAGCAAAAGATGCATAGATCAGTGAAATGTAACGTGTAAAATATTGGCACAGGTTGCATTTTTATTTCGAACTTTCTTGTATTTTTTGAAATCATTATACTTTATATTTCACATTATTTAGGACCAATTGCCGCTTCCTCGTAGCTGACAATATAATACCTATACTTTTTGGCATTATAAATGGATAATGGAATAATAAAGGACGAACAGATGTATGAACAACGTTATTACGCGCCATACTCCATTAGTTTATAGCAATGAGTGACACCGGAAATGGCAATGACATTGACAAGGGCCTGAGCAGTACTGTTACAAATGTCGGGGTTCGGATAGACAAATGTAATGGGGGATGATGTAGATGATGATGATGATGATAATAATTAAATTGTAAAGTTCTTCATTCACTCAGCATTCACAAACAACAGGCATAGTGTGGCTCTTAAACTAATCGACACAACTCGGGAGAGATAAATAATCGTTGCATTTGGATTCAAGTTCTGAAGATATATAATCGTTTGAGTGTATTCACAAGTAAATCCCACAAGGGTGGACATGTATGCGGGATTAATAAATGTACGATAACTGAACGATAACTGAACGATAACTCTCCAACTCAGAACTCTATCTGCCAAATCCGAGCTCTAACGATGACTGCCCTGGTCAACTTATAGCTCGAGTAATTATAGTCCAGGGGTGAGCTAGCTAGCGTGCCCAATACATCGAGGCTGACCTCGACGTGCATACAGGTCAATCTGAGGACACCTAGTGAACTATCGAGCTAGTTTACATAGCCCTGTCCCGAGATGGCCGATCTAAGGTCAATCACTGGACTACTAATCTACTTTCTATAACCTTGTCCCCGTGCAGGTCAGTGTACAGAGGTGATGAACAAAATTGGATCATATTTACAAATACGAACATTAAACTAGAGCAAGGTTGAAGGGGGCTGAAAGTGAATCAGGGACGGTTGGGTCAGTGTGCGTAGCAAGGCTAGGCAAGGGTTCAATTCAACGGGTGCGGTTCGTTATTCCGAAGGTTCGTTATTCCGAAGGTTCGTTATTCCGAACACGCAAATTTCCTATACCTGAGTGTTCGTTAATCCCAAAATGAAATAGGGTTCGTTAATCCGAACATTTGTTGTTCCCCCCCTTGCCCTTGGTTGCTATTTATGATGAAATACATACAACTCAGACAAATAAAATGTGATTTTGGACTGATATCAAGCAGCAAAATCTAACTTTATGACATAATTATAATTATATCAAATTGATTTTGGTTTTATTTCATGTTTGTTTACATGAGAAAGATATAAATATATATATATCTCATTCTTATTGCACTGTTTTACAAAGAAAAATAAAATACAATTTGACTAGAATTGTAAAGCCACTCTTTGCCCCCAAACAAATTATCTCAGTTTGTTGTGTAATTTGCGTATGGTACGTCTGGGGTGGATTTTTCTGTACCGGTCCACGTAGTTCCTGTGTAGGCTGTTATTGCCCTGGCTGTTTGTGTGACGTGCACCAAATTGCACCATTTCAAGTATATAAATGCAAAATCTTCCCCGTGGGAGGGGGATACCCGCCTCCCAAACCCTCCCCCTCTGGCTCTGTCCCAGCCTTCGGTCGCTTCGCTCCATCGGGACTCATTTTTGGCTGTAAGCTATGATGTTGGGTCATACTTAATGTGGCAAATGGTTTATGTTTGTATGCATTAGATTTCATCATTCCAAGTATATAAATGCCAAATCTTCACCGTGGGAGGGGGAAACCCCCTCCCAAACCCTCCCCCTCTGGGTCTGTCCCAGCCTTCGGTCACTTCGCTCCATCGGGACTCATTTTTGGCTGTAAGCTATGATGTTTGGTCATACTTAATGTGGCAAATGGTTTATGTTTGTATGCACCAGATTTTACCATTTAAAGTATATAAATGCCAAATCTTCCCCGTGGGATGGGGATACCCCCTCCCAAACCCTTCCCATCTGGCTCTGCCCCAGCCCTCGGTCGCTTCGCTCACCTCGGGACTCATTTTTGGCTGTAAGCTATGTTGTTGTATCATGTTTTTATGCACCATATTGCACAATTTCAAGACAAAAAATGCAAAAGCTCCCTACCGTGGGAGGGGGGGGGGGGGGGGGGGGGGGGGACTCCGCTCAGTCACTTCGCTCCCTCGGGCTTGGTCGCTTTATCCTCGCAATGTCTCACTCGCACCTCTGGCTCAAAGTTGGCAACTATGTGAGTGTGGTTGGGCATGAGCCCCTAAACACATACATCGTGAGCCCATTTAGGGTTTTGTCCCCCCCCCCCCCCCCCCCCCCAATCCAAAACTGCTTCCGGCGCGCCTGACAGTACTATCCCTCTGGAATTCTGTGACAAACGACCACAGTAGTATACGTGTTGACATTTTATGAAAGAAAAACCAACATTAGCTTTCGACCTTGATCAGCTTTGTTCGTGTGCTGGCCGCGCAGTAATATTGAAAAAACGAAACATGTAATAGATAAGGGGTAGTTCAGTTTTGGTAGAGAGGGCGCTGCACAACCCAATTTTGTTGTGAGGTAATGACAAACTGAGTGCCGAATTTGAAAGAACGTCCAATTTTGATGGCAGAATAAACTTTATTTGGTGAAAATCGGTTCAGAAATGGCTGAAATATCAATAAATATATCCGATCGTAATAAATTTGGACCCCAAATGTAATCTTATTCTTCTTCTTCTTCTTCTACTTCTTCTTCTTCCAATTTGAGTACAGACCGCCTTTGGCGTATTATCATACTACCGCGTACTTAGACTCAACAGTGCCTTATTTGCGCCACCTCCTGCTTGAATGTATCCAAGGAGATGCTTCCTATACAAGATTCGATGATTTAAAAAAAGAAATGCTTACACTTAAAAAAAAAAATCAAAAGCGGTTTTTGAATAGTTGTTGATGATCTCTCTATTTAATCATCATTTCAACAAAATATCACTTGCATAATTTTGCATGAAAAATGGTGGGAACCAATGCCTTTTTAGAGAGCGCGCTCTTGTGTTTTAATTGCTCTTTTTGAATTATAACATGCTTTTTACTTAGTCGTTTGTAATTTTGTATACATTTCGAGCATAGTAGAGTTATAACTAAAAAAAACATAGGTTATAACTACTAGTGTGTAATGTTACTGTGCATGTTACTGTGCATGTTTTGGTTACTAAAGTTCAGCCTTACCAAAACTGTACTACCCCTTTAAAGGGACTAAGTAACATTGTCCAAATCCTCAAAATCCAATTGGAAAACTAGCAGTTCTCTGATACCTCCGTCTTGTTCGTATTAACCCCAAAATATGAGACAGGTTTCGGTTTTTTCAAATTTTGTTACAAAGATATGTACAATAGAAGTTTTCAGATAATACATTATCCGTTGGATTATCGAAACCGTGTACAAAGTGAGTGCTGTGAGTTTGAGAATATCACTATGCATTTTGCTCATTACTCGGCTATCTCTAAAACATAGGCACTTACTCCCTCCAACCAAAGCTAGTACATGTACAAGACAATTACGAAACATGTCGGGATTGTGTACAATTAAATGTAACACAGAAAGATATCGTAAATCAACTATCCCCTATTTGGCACGAACATTAAAACCATGAATTTGGTTGGATTGTGTTTTGTTAGTAATGATTTGCATTGCTTGGTATAATTTAATTAAGTTATTTGTGTTGAATTAAAAAAGAGTTTGTTAATTAAATAGTTGGCAGCCAAAGGCTGTATTGTACATTTGTTACATTTATAAAGTGCATAATACATGTTAAAAGTTGTAAAGTTTAAAAAGTAATGAGTAATATGCAAACAGCAAAATACACAATTGTACATAAGAAAAGAAAATGATTATACAAAAATTGAATTATATGTTGTTTAAAATATGAACAAGATAAGGAAGAGCACTTTCTTCTCTTTTAATTGGTAATTAATCATTAAAAACAGGGTGTTTTTTAAAGACATTATAAACAGTTCACAAAGTTGTGTTTTTCTTGCTTCCAATGTAGCTAAATTGCACAATGAAAGACCAAAGGGGCATATGTTATATAGTCACCTCCCAATATTATTCTGAGGACTCTCTTTTGATATCGTTTTAAATGTAATATTTGCTCTTGAGTAATATTTCCATTAAAAACCAGGACGCAATAATTAAGTACTGGTCTTATGTATCCCATGTATAGTTAAACGAGCATTTAGATGATACTATTGTAGACTTAGATTGTTTCTTTATTTATGTAATATGACAAATGAACAATAGAGGGCGCACATCTCACTACACACCACAGAAATACAATATAAATACTAGAACCCCAACTGAATAAGCGTATAGCGTTTTAACCACAGAAATAGGCCACACCTTTATCAGCAAGTTTTTGAAAATACGCACCGAATGCCATGCAAATGAGGTAGTACGTCAGATTTTTTTATTTGAATAAATTATCAGACGTGGATTCATTGGATAAATTAACACATTACGCAAAAAGCTAAAGTAATTACGCATTGCGCACTTGCAGTTGCCATGGCATTTAAACACGCACTTCTCAGCAAAATTGCGCTTCATAATACCAAAGGCGCTTAAGTATTCTAATTCATCTCTATTATTTTAATTACGCGCAGTACTAACAGTTACGCGATGTCATGTATTTAATTGCGCACAGTCAAGAAACAGGGGATTTCCCTACTAGGATCAAAATATTGTTTTTCATTGTGACGTCTTAACAGAGGCATACCATAAATTCGTGCGTGATAATTGTGAAGTTCGCGCCCGCGCATTATTATGAATGAATTTACGCTAATATTACCATGGCAGCCAGTCGAATTAACATAACAATCGGTGGTTCTCTTCATTACAAATTTGGCCAACTTCCATTTTGAGTTAGGGGGGGGGGGGGGGGCCTGCTACACACGGATTGTCAAGACGCTCCCAAAAGTGACGATAAAACCCTGTTTTGGGGGAAATGAACAATCTTTTTGAAATTTCGTTTCGGATGGACTTAACAATGAGACCTTATGGAATCAGGATATGAAACTTTTGTGATTTGTGATGAACGGATCGTGCTGTATTTGTTGGCTGATTAAAATATTCTGACTCACGAACAAGTGAACGTTTTCGAAAATGGCGACAACACCCAGCGCCACGTCATACGCGGAGAAAGTGGCACATGACCACACGCAATTGGGTAAGCCAATATTCGTTAAAAACAGAGATATTCCGGCCAACTCAAATAGAGACTTTGCACTTACACAAGAAGAATTGTATAAATCTCTCGCAAAAGCTGTACCCAAAAGTGACATTAGAGGTATTCAACGTATCGGCGGACTATGGAGAATCTACATTGATAAACATGATATACGTGTCAAACTAATCATGAACGGACTTGGCGTCAGGGGTGTTAACGTAGCAGTTTATGACGCGAACCCCTTTGTGGCGGATGAGGATGAGAACATAGTCAAAGTTTTGGTTAAGGACATCCCACTGTCTGTCCACAACTCTGTCATTACAGATGAACTAGAAAAACTAAAATGCAAAATAAGGGGAAAGGTGGTCTACCAAAGACTAAGAGTAGATGGTTTGCTAACCGATTGCTTAACCGGTGACAGGATGATCTACATAGAGAGACCCTCATTCTCTCTATCTAGAATGATGGCATTCGGCCTTTTAAAGGTAGAGTGTATCATCCAAATCAAAACGTGCTCGACCCAGACAAAGTGACCTGCTCGAACTGCCTGACGACTGGTCACCATCGTTCAAGGTGCTCAGCCCCAGTAGTATGCAAGCGCTGTAAATCGAGTGGCCACTACGCCGGAGATTGCCCCTACCCAACCCCACCTACATCACCAGAAAGAAGAGGCAGCCAACAACGCCCCTCACACATCGCAGACAATCAGGAAAGACAACACAGCCACATCCACACCACAGCCACACCCACAGCCACACCCACACCAAACCCATCACCACATAGAGGCAGAAGCGAACAACGCCAAACCAACACCCACAGCATAATCGATTCAGCCACATCAACCAACAGAAGCGAACATCAACAACAAAACCGTAACCGCAACGCAGCAACACCATACTCGCTTTCAACATCAGACAGAGTCGGAAGCAGAGCCAGAAGCAGACAAAACAGCCCCACCCCGACCACAAACCCACACACGTCGCGATCATCTGAGCGAGGCACATCAACGGAGAGAGATGCACAACCCACCCCGCCCATTCGCACATCACCTGACAGGAACGGGAAAGCCAACCAAGAAAAAATCACAACATTCTTATCGCAAATACGGAACAACTACAACCGCGATCGCGATCAATCAGCTGATCAATCAGCTGGTTCGCAGTCTGATCGAGGAGACACGGTCACGCTGACCGATCGCGATGTAAACAAATCACCAGACCGCAAAACCCAGACGCACAATAGCTGTCAAGATTCACCGAACGAGAGCGGGTCAAACGATGAAGACTCACAAAGCGACTACTCTGAGATGTCAGCAGAATCGCCAGAGTTACGTAACAGACAAAAGGCAGAAGCAGCCAAACGCAAACTGAAGCCAAAGAGCAAACGTGGAAAGAAGAAGTAAATATGAAAAGCAATAACACTTCTGTAAATATTGTATATATGTAAATAATGACAATTTCAGAACAACACTTTAATTTGATTAGTTTAAACGTCCGTGGACTCCGTAGCAAAGAGAAGCGGGACGAAATATTCCTTTGGTGTAAACACCAAAAAGCAGATATTATTTTACTACAAGAAACGTACTGGACGGACGACATTTTGAAAATAATTAGAAATGAATGGACAGGACAATGTTTTTTTTGGTAATGGAACTAACCACTCCAGAGGAGTGGCAATTTTAATTTCTTGCACTTGTTCTCTACAAATAACATCTGAAAGCGTTTTGCTTAATCCAGTTGGAAGAGCAATTATGATGAATGTCATAGGGAACAATTGTAAATTATGTACTGTCAATATTTATGCACCAACAGAGAAAAAATTTAGAGAACAATTAAAAAAAAAAAATTGCTTGTTGGATTCAACAAAATAGAAAGCAATACCACGAATTGGTAATAGGTGGAGATTATAATTCAATACTTTGTACTCATAATGATGTAAAAGAGAACAAAAATAATTATTATAAGACCCCTATGAATTTAAAATGTTTGATAACAAAATTTGATTTATGTGATATGGAGAAAAAGAAACCCAGTTAAAAAACAGTTTACGTGGAGAAATTTATTTTTGAATGTTGCATCACGCCTTGATTACTGGTTAATAAGTAATAACTTAATTTCTAAGGTAGTTGCAACAGATATTCGCCCAGCAATTAGATGCGACCATAATGCTATTTTTATGAAATTAATGTTAGGGGAAAAACAGCAAGGTCCCGGATATTGGAAACTAAATAATAATGTTCTTAAGGATGATGATTATAAAAAGCAAATAAGAAACATTGTTGATAATATTTAAAAAAAGAATGTTAGTTTTTCGGAAAGATGGGAACTTATACAAATAAGATCCGCGAATTTACACAAAGATTTTGTGCTAAACAAAAAGAAAATGTTGATGTGTTAAGGAAAAAATTAGAACCAAAAATTAAAATACTTCAAAATATAGGAGATGTTGAAGATCGAATAGATGAAGACACTAAAGATGAATATATTCGAACGAAAAATAAATTGGAGGAAATGTATGTAAAAGATAGTAAAGGTGCATCAATTAGAGCATGAGTCAAGTGGATTGAAGAAGGTGAAAGAAACACTAAATATTTAATGGGTTTAGAAAAGAAAAATGGTGAGAAAAAAAATATTGTAAGGTTGAGAAAAGATACAAGGTTTATTGAAAAGCAAGATGAGATACAGAATGAGGTAGTGTCATTCTATGAAAAATTGTACGCTAGTAAAAAAAATAGATTTAATTGAGATTAATAAATATTTTGAACAATGGAGAGTTAATAAATTATCCGAAATAGATAAGAATAATTGTGAAGGTTTAATAACAATAGAAGAATGTCGTACAGTAATTTTTCAGATGAAAAAGAATAAGGCTCCAGGTGGAGATGGCTTAACAATAGAATGTTATCAAGTATTTTGGAACGATATTGAGTATATTTTTGTTAATGTACTGAATGAAAATTTTGAAAAAAATATGATGTCAGATACACAAAAATACGGGATTATTACATTGATTTATACAAAAGGAGAAATAGAAAATTTGAATAATTGGAGACCGATAACGTTGTTGAATTATGATTATAAGATGATGGCTGCCGTTATGGCGAGCAGACTGCAAAAAGTTATACCAAATATTATACATGAGAATCAGGTTGGTTATATAAAAAATAGATTAAGTGCTTTTAATGTAAGACTAACACAAGATATTTTTGAATTTGTGTATGAAAATGGATTTGAAGGTGCATTTATGATGGTGGATTTTAAAAAAGCCTTCGATACTATAGAATTTCAGTTTATAGAAGAATATTTGAGACATTTTAACTTAAGAGTAGATTTTTGTAATTGGGTAAAATTGATGTATAAGGATGTAGAAAGTTCAGTATTAGTCAACGGGTGGAAAACTAGAAGTTTTCAGATAGGTAGAGGAATAAGGCAAGGATGTCCTCTATCTGCAACGTTGTTTATATTGGCCGTAGAAATAATGGCAGAAAAGATTAGACAGAATGAACTAATTAAAGGTATTTTGTATGGTGATACAAAAATAGAATTAAAAGTGCTGCAATATGCAGATGATACATCGTTATTTTTTCGGGGAAAATCATCTTTAAGACATATTATAAAAGAATTAGAATTATTTGGAAAGGCAGCCGGTCCCCTTACTAATAAAGATAAAACAATATTGAAATGGTTAGGCCCAATACAACAAAGATGGGATCTTCATGAATATGGACTACAATGGACCGAAGGCAGCGTAAAATATTTAGGAGTCCATATAAGTATTGATTTGGAACTGGTGGTAAAAAAAGAATTGGGAAACAAAATTACAAAAGATTCAAAGAATTGTAGATAATTGGAAAAAAGAAACCTTACTCTTTTTGGTAGAGTACTTATTGTAAAAACATTGCTCATTAGTCAAGTTGTTCATTTGATAATGTATTGTTCGGTACCACAACATGTAAGAAAACGATTAGAAAAAAATTTGTATAATTTTGTTTGGAATTCAAAAATAGACAAAGTTAAAAGAGAGACAATTATTAAAGACTATCATGAAGGTGGTATTAAGATGATTGATATTGAAAAGTTGATTATAAGTTTTAGATTAAAATGGCTTGGTAAAATATTAGATGGTTCAGATGGCTTTTGGAGATGTCAAATGTTTATTTTCAATCTTTAGGTGGGCTAACGTTAATCATGAATTGTTCTATTGATGTACTCATGGTAGACACATACTTTGTTAATAAATTGCCACCGTTTTATTTAGAAATACTGAAGTCATGGGTCATTATGAACACACAAAATGAAAATAATAGTGTTGATTTAGATAAACAGATTATATGGTATAATAAATATGTAGTTTTTGAAAAGAAACCTTTCTTCTTTAAGAACTGGTACTCAAGTGAAATAATTTATTTGAAAAATGTTTGTTGTGATAATAGATTTATTACAACATCAACATTAATAGAAAATGTTCGTAATAAGAAATCAAAAGTAATTGTAATGCTTGAATATTTTAGATTACAAAAAGCGATACCCAAAGTATGGATGAATAATTTGAAAGAACCAATATGTTTAGAAATACCAAAAGTTTTGATTGGAGGAAAAGAAAGACTTATTCAAAAAGTACCAAGTAAATTATTTTATATTTTACTTTCTAAAAATGGAAATACAATTGAAGGCCCATCATATTGGGTAAAGAAAATAGATTGCTATGTTGATTGGAAATACGTTTATAAAAGAAATGTTGTGGTCATTAAGGAGAACAAATTAAGACAATTTAACTTTATAGTAATTTATAATTTGATTGCAGTAAAAAGAAAATTATTTCTGTGGAAACTTAGTGATAGTGATACATGTGAAACTTGTCATTGTCGAGAAGATTTATATCATGCATTATTGGAATGTAAAATCATTGAAATATTTTTTAGAAATTTTACGCAAATGGTAAAATATGTTTATAATGTAAATGTAGAAATAAATGTATTCACATTATTGAAAATAAATGTAGAAGACAAGATTAATGATATTCTAATTATAGCTTTTTGGAGCATATATAAAATGATAGTTATCAGAAATCAATCAGGAAAAGATGAAAGAAGAACAAAATTATGGTTTACTTTCTTAAATGAGGTTCACGCCCGCATACAAATTAATGATTACTTGCATAAAGAAAACAAAACAAATTTGTATTATTTACCATTGATGATAAAAACATATTTGTAATGTCTAAATTGATGTAAAAGAGAAAATGATTGAAACATGATTTGTTAAACTGTATGGAACTTGAAGTGAAATCAATAAATGCCTGGAAAGGTGAAAGAAAAAAAAGAAAAAAAAATGACAAATACTCATAAACTTGCAGTTTGGTACCTTGAATTTTGGTAAAATATTGATATTAAACTTGTAATACGTACATAATTATTCATTTTTAAATTATGCTTAATTAATTTTATATGAAATATCAATATGACTAGAATAGTCTTGCTCTCATATAATGATTTCACAATAGGTATTCAGCTGATAGGTATAAATGATAAATATATTATAATTATAATGAATTAAATGCTTGGTGATTAATAACTTAGAACAGTTCCATTTATGAATGATTAGCAATTATGCTCAATGATATGATATTTGTTCTTTGTGTAGTGTAGCTTTGTTTATCTTATAGTGATTTACTTTTGTAAATTTTGTACTTAACATTAATGTTCCAATTCATTTAAATGCGAATGTAGCAGTTGCTATATTATATTATGTATACTGTTTATACTATGTATGTTTTGATGTTCAATGTACACTGATCCTTTCAGCACTGCTGCTGATCAGTTTGAAATGTATACCAAAATAAATAAATAAATAAATAAATAAATAAATATATACATCCATTAGACTTGAAACTTTCACACAATACCCTGTGGACATAATATATAACAACAATATACATTATATCAACCAATCATCACTTTTTTGCACATGACAACAAAGTTACTAGATCCCTTTAAACAAAGACATACACGCAACCAAATATCATCTGTTGAGAAAAAAGGCACGAAAAACAGTTTGGGAGTCTATTAGGAGTCTTGAAGAAGTCCAATTTAGCTACCGTAATTCTTATTTTTGATTAATATAAAAAAAAGATAAGTTATTTTCCAAAAATTCACATAGAGTTTGTACTGATTACGCTGGTATGTATACTTAAATCTATCCAACATTTAAGTAAGCGTCCTTATCGTTCTCATCGAAGAAATAATATGAAATAACGAAAGCATATGAAGCAATAATACATTTTAAATAATTATATGCAGAAACACAATGTTAATATGTTAATAAACTCCAGCATGTCATTATAATTGAAAAACGGACACGAGTGGTCCGTTTATAGTCAGACATACAAGATTATTACCCTATTTCATGTTTTTCTTTCTAATTCAGTTTGGCCAATAAAGATGTTTTCGGTAACTTTCCCACTACTGTTATTGACTTTAAGCTATCGATCTTTCTGAGGAGTTGTGTAGGTGTAGTAACAATTGAAATAAAAAATACAGGACAGGCGCATACTTAACAAAATAATATGATATAACACGACAGAAATGTTTACGAATAGGAAGCAACACTAAATTAAATTATGTACAGTTATGATGTTTTGATATAAGCCATCATGTCATGCTTGTATAATCTATATAGCTAATTGAAGAACATGTATTAATTGGTCGGTTTATAATCAAGCATATAAGACCATTACCCTGTTTCGATGTGTTCTTTTTAAAAACCTTCAGGTTGGACATGCAGTGTGAACCAGATGAACTCGGTCTGGTTGATGAGATCAATAGAGAGGGCCGATTACGTGTGGTGGTAAAGCAAGTTCATCAGGTAAATTGAGTAACGTCTATTAAAATCGTTACCTACAATTTGCCTCAGCCAAGTCATTACTCCCAAAGGTCACTCCAGATAAACATAAAGATTCACGATAAATCGTCCGATCAATCAATTCTGCCCTCCCAAGGAAAAAAGCAGTATCTGACATTTTTGTTGATTTTCACTTTTTTGTAGAAAAATACTCAATAAACAATGCTCTTTCATGTGATACATTCAGTTTTCTGAAAAAAATTTGGAAACACCATTTTTTCCCAACCCTCAAACGCAGTATCTACAGTCAACCTCCACTTTCCCCAAGGAAAAAAGCAGTATCTACACAGCTAGTCTCGCCACAAGACAAACCAATTATTTATAAGCAGACAATATGAATAATGCGCATTTATAATAATTATATCTTGTATGACCAAATTTCACTACTTATATGAATTGCGAAGCACCAAATATTGAAGCAAATTTAACATATAAGTGCATTTTGCAATACGACCAACATTCTTCTATAAAGCGCAGAGTTTGTGACAAAGGCTATTCAAGTATGCATGAAAGTGCGTGTACCTCTGCCACATTCACACAATGCACAGACTGACTGCGCACGGCATATGATGCTGTGCATGCAGTGTGTTAATGGCATGTGATTTTAACGCATACATACATGCAATTGAGTCATGTATGTACAGTAATGCAGTCCTAATCTTCTACTAAATTAAGCTCTTCACTGCCAGCATGGATTAGTAAGAATTGTTTTATCCATAACATAAGGCATAATTCATCACCCTCCAAATTTCTATGTAGATACTGCGTTTTTGCTTGGGGAAATCGATCACGCACCGTGTTGGGAGCATGTAACATGCATTATTCCATATTTAAAGTAACTTAAGACTTGATAAGAAAGGGCGCTCTTTATCATTTCAAAGTTTTGTTTTAACTCTAACTTATACACTTTTATAACAAATGTATAAACAATAATTTTTGCATGGTTAATGAATACAATTCATGCTTCGTATTTTCTTTCATTGCGGAAATATGGGCCAATAAGTCCCTTTTTAAAGAAAAGTGTGACTCGCCTAGAGAGGGCGCTTTTTAATTAATCAAACTTTTTTCCCTTTAAAGTATGTTAACCCGTTTACTACGGGGCCCGAGAATTCTCGGTTCCCGTGGAGCCTACTCACAGACGGGAACCGAGATTTCTCGGGTCCGAGAAAGGGCTAGTTTAATTGCATAAAAATACATCTATTTTCCTTCTAAATTAAATATAAATTATATGGATACAAACCTTGATCTCTTGGCTACATGCATCTCAATTTTTACCGACTGTAGTTGTGTATTTTTCGTTTTATTACAAGTTTAGCATGGAAATGCATGAGTCCTCTTTCAGGATATTCGTATACAAACACATACAAGTGAGTTTATGCAATTTGACTGGATTTTGGTTTCGCTGGGTCTATTATTACCTAGAACTGTGTAAGCCGGACATTATGATTTTACAAGCAGCGAATTCCAAACTCGCTCTGTGTATCTTTTGTACACGGCACGCGCGCACACGTACTTACAATGAGATCGATCGATATTCATTCACGCCTATACACGGTACTGGGCCCATAATTGAATAGCTTACAGTGTTATAAGCCGTCTCGCTCGCGGTAAGCCCTAGCTCTGATCTCCAGGTCATTCATGCGTATACAGGCTACCGGGCCGGTTTATTATTTAGGATATTAGCTAGTCTCGATCTAGTCATTCCCATTATTTCAATGCAAGCTTGTCGGATATCAACTGCGCATCGTGCCATAAAGTCTCGGATTTTTACTATTTAGTACAACGTTTTGATTTTCATGAGTAGTTTGTTTCACAAATTAGTTCTCAATTCGTTGGTAATAGCTTATCACTATCAATGTAACATCGTATCTCAAAATGTCTCGTCATGGAACGAAGTCTCTGTTTAGCGTTGAAGATGCTCGAGAAGCGATCCTTGACTCGGACTCTGAAAATGAATTTGATAAAATGGACTTATCAAGCGAAGAAGAGTATTCGTCGGACGTAGAAAATGAACAATATGAAACCACGACGTTCGATGATTTCTTTGAATCGGAGAATACAGCGGGGTCCACGAATGGAAATACTCCTGTAAACCCCGCCAGCGCTCGTAACGATACCCTCGATCCAGACCGAACCGACCGGGGAGTTAGGGGGGACCAACATGCAGCCGAGCCCATTGCGACCGCTTCCGTGCCGGGGGATAGCGGGAACAAGCGTCGTCGATTCGCAGCTGCAGAGCCAGTGGGGCGGACCTGGGAGGATAACCCATCTGACGGACCTCAACACTTCGAGTTTACAGGCACCCCTGGTATCAGTCCTGATACAGACCTGTCACCAACTTCAACTCCGCTGGACTGTTATCTCAAATTTGTGTCAAAGGAAACATTTGAGGAAGTTGCAGTTGAGACCAACAAATACGCGTCTTCGGTCCTGAGAGAATCCCCTCCATCGCCATCATCACCAGCCAAGAACTGGACCAGAACTAGTGCAGGTATGTACAGTCTAAGACTTGTATTTTGTTAATCCAGAAATAATATCAAAATTACCTTTACTAAACATACAATTGATATGTATTATTTCTGTTTTTCTTCAGCATATGAATAAAAAAGGGTTTCTATTATCTTATTTATTTTCAATTGTAATGTAAGAAGATTGTAAGACTAAGAAGATGTTCTGTAACTACATGTATGTGGCATAGTGTTGACAAAAGACCTTTTCAAATGTTAGTTTGATATTTATAGTGAAGTTTATGACTTGTGTCATTTTTACATGTATGAAGTATTGAAGAATTGTTTTTTCTTTCTTTTTATTTTGCAGGAGAGCTCATCATCTTCTGGGCGTTATGCATGCTCATGGGAGTCGTCGGGAAACCTGCAATCCATCTCTACTGGTCTACCAGGAACATCCTTGCCACCCCTTTCTTCGGCCAGACTATGACGAGGGACCGCTTCACTCTTCTTCTCCGCTTCCTTCACTTCAATGATAACAACCAGGCCAAGCAGCGCAGTGACCCAAGCTACGACCCGCTCTTCAAACTCCGGCCATTTTATGACGCAGTAACGACAGCGTTCCATAAAGTCTTCACACCATTTCGCTCCATCGCGATCGACGAGGCCCTCATCAAGTTCTATGGGCGCCTGAGCTTCAAGACATATAACCCCCGCAAGCCAGCAAAGTATGGCATGAAAGCGTATAAGATATGTGATCCGACTGGATATACGTGGAAATTTAGACTTTACACCGGTAAAGCTAAGGACACCATTGTTGGACTTGTGATGTCAATGATGACAGGACTTTTGGACAAAGGATACCGCCTTTTCATGGACAATTGGTACACAAGTCCTACACTTTTTGCAGAACTTTTCAAGCGGAGGACCCATGCTTGTGGAACTGTTAGAGCAAATAGACGTGAAATGCCTACAAATCTGAAACCGGCTCAAAAGCTAACCCGTGGGATGTCCATCTTCAGACGATCTAAGGAACTGCTCGCCATGCTGTGGTTTGATAAACGTGATGTAACAATGCTGAGCACTCTCCATACCAACACCTTCAGTGATACACAGAAAAAACATCCTGTGACAGGGGAAAACATTCAAAAACCAGACGTTGTTCTCGATTATAACAAATACATGGGTGGAGTAGACTTGTCAGACTTTCTAACTAACAAATACGCAGATATGAGAAAATCTCTCAAGTGGTATAAAAAACTCATATTTCATCTGAACGATTTGGCGGTGACGAATGCGTACATTGTGTACTGCCATGTATCAGACAGGAATGTAGACCATTTAAACTTTGTCATAGACCTCATCGAGCAGATGATTGCCTTTGGCAACCAGCTTGCGCAGGACCGACCGCGACCAGTCCGATCTGGGAGGAGATGCAATAAGGAAAACGTACTAAGGCTGGAATTTTCAGAATCTCAACATTGGCCCATGCATGTCCCTCCTACAGCAAATAAGCCAGATGCAACTCGACCATGTGTTGCGTGCAAGCCTAAGCCGCTAGGAAAACGGAAGCAAAAAGGAGATCAAACATCACGCCCTGAATCAAGATTTATGTGCAGAAAGTGTGAAGTCCCTCTCCACATCCTTTGCTTTGAACGATGCCACACCAAAGCAAATTATCGCTCAGGATAGTACAGAACTTGATGATCTTAATCATTGAATAATTTGGAATAACAAAATGGGTTAATTATTCTGTATAGATCTGCTTTCATTTGATGCATCGTATTTAATTCATGTTTTCATATCTATGCCATTGTTGCCATAACATTATTTCACTAATTGTATGTATAGATGATCAAATTGATTTATTTGTGGATACACGATCTTTCCTTATTTATTACAATGATTGAGTTTATTTGTATAATGTGTCTCTTCACTCACATACATACCGTGAAGCGACTTTATAAGAACACTTACTGATTATTACATTGAGGTGAAAGAATTGAATATTTCTTTATGGACATTTGATATTCCCAGCATGTATCTGCTCGTAAGGTTACAAATGACCTTATAAGAACGCTAAATGTTGTATTACTTTGTGATGAAATAATTCAATTTTCCTTGATGGACATGTGATTTTTCCAGCATGTATCTGCTCATGATGAGGAGCCGCTACGAGTGACTTTATAAGAACACTTGTTTATTACGTTGAGGTGAAAGAATTCAATATCTATTTATGGACATGTGATATTTCCAGCGTGTATCTGCATCTCATGGATCTACATGTACGAGTGACTTATTGTTATTACCTTGACATGAAAATATTTCTTCCGACATGAGATATTCCCAGCATGTGATATGTAAATGTATGAAATGTTTTGTGTAAATCTTATGACGGATCAACAAGTGACATTGAACACTTCAGATTAGTACAGTATTTATTTTGACTCATACTTTGTGTACCTTTACTTTATATTTTGTTATTATAGGTATGCTTTCTGTCCAACAACATGATCTTGTAATTTATAAATTGTGTAAAATTGTACATTGCTGTCAATTCTCGTAAATTGTAATAATTTATTCATGACCATTGGAAGAAATATGTATCAAGACTTGCCTTTTGCAATATTTTGATGTACATAATTTGAATTTGAAAATGTAATTACTTGATATTTCATATGCAAAAATACATACTACATATCTTTGAATTAATTATGTAGATCTTGTATCAACATGAGCATGGAATATACTGAAGTACTCAAGTGAACTATACTCACAGCATGGACATAAATATCAGGAGGATGATATATTGTTTGATAAGAATTATTTGTCATCATAATAAATGCACAAAAATGAAATGTAATGTGCAATCATCATGGAGTTTGAATATGTAGTAGTATGCATCTTTCATAATAAATATTGGGTGTCACCTAGTAATGACATCGACAAGTTGAGTAAAATCATAGAATAAAGTGATGTGTTTTTGTATGATTACATAACTAAATGGAATGTTCTCTGCTTAAATTTTTGCTTACACTGATTGGATAAGTTGCAATGATGTCGGTAACTGGTTCATCACTGATGATGATGATGATGAAGGTGATACTGATAATGATGATGACGATTGATGATGATAATGATATCGATGGTGATAATGCTGATGATAGTAATGAAAATGATGCTGATGAAGATGATGACGAGTATGATAATGATGATGACGATAATGATGAGGATTATGATACTGATGATGACGATGATGATGATAATGATAAAATGATGAAAATGATGATGATCGTGTCGATGATGATGATGATAAGAATGAAATTCACGATGATGATACTGATAAAGATGATGACGAGTGTGATAATGATGACGAGTATGATAATGATGACGATTATGATACTGATGATGACGATAATGATGCTGATACTGATGATAATGATGCTGATAATGATGACGATGATGATGATAATGATAAAATGATGAAAATGATGATGATCGTGTCGATGATGATGATGATAAGAATGAAATTCACGATGATGATACTGATAAAGATGATGACGAGTGTGATAATGATGACGAGTATGATAATGATGACGATTATGATACTGATGATGACGATAATGATGCTGATACTGATGATAATGATGCTGATAATGATGATGATAATGATAAAATGATGAAAATGATGATGATCGTGTCGATGATGCTGATGATAAGAATGAAATTCACGATGATGATACTGATGAAGATGATGACGAGTGTGATAATGATGACGAGTATGATAATGATGACGATTATGATACTGATGATGACGATAATGATGCTGATACTGATGATAATGATGCTGATAATGATGATGACGATGATGATGATGATAATGATAAAATGATGAAAATGATGATGATCGTGTCGATGATGCTGATGCTGATGATGATGATGATAAGAATGAAATTCACGATGATACTGATGAAGATGATGACGAGTGTGATAATGATGACGAGTATGATAATGATGACGATTATGATACTGATGATGACGATAATGATGCTGATACTGATGATAATGATGCTGATAATGATGATGACGATGATGATGATGATGATAAAATGATGAAAATGATGATGATCGTGTCGATGATGCTGATGAAGATGATGATAAGAATGAAATTCACGATGATGATACTGATGATAATGATGATCGTGTCGATGATGCTGATGAATGAAATTAACGATGATTATACTGATGAAGATGATGACGATTATGATAATGATGACGATGATGATAATGATGATGATAACGATGATGACGATGATAATGATATCGATGATGATGATGGTAATGATGATAATGATGATGAACTAAAACATATAAAAGAATACTGTCCTTTTTTAAATACATGCTTTTGCAAGCAAAACATATTCATTTTATTTCAATCGTTCTAATATGCCTTGACAAAAACTCGCCATGATTATAAACATATATTGTGTGTGTGTATATACGCTTATGACACATTATCATCGCTTTAGTTTGGGAATCTTTTGCGACGCAATCATTGCATTATTTTCGTTGAGCTACAAATGAAATTTCATATTCTACCCACAACTAATAAACAACTAACTGTTTAATCCTTTCTTTCTCAAGAAAAAATATTCAAAGCACCGCATAATATGCGGTACTTTGATTAGCGCTATATTTGAGTTTTGTTTGATTTGTTTGAGTATTGATTTCTGCGGAACACTTTCATTTCCTATAAACAATACGCGCGTAATCTGAAAGTGCGCAATGCGTCCATGGTCTATTGAAATACAACAACTCTCACTTCTTTTATCTTTTATAATGGAGACCGTCAGGCCATCCATATATTTAATCACAAAGGAAAGCATCACTAGGGTTTACGCGAACAATTACACTAGAACTTGCACTTCCTGTGCACAATACATGGGCACTCAAAGTGGGCCACGCCTTATCGGTCTATTGAAAAATGACATCTCGATCCTCTCTTATCTTTGTCAATAGAGACCGCGCGTCACACCATCCATTCAAAATTTATCACAAAGGAGCGCATCAGTAGGCATCAGTAAAGATTAGGTTATCAGCCCAACGATTAGCTTGGTGCACCTATAGGGTTGCCCGCCGCTAGTATGCTCCCCGAGGAGTTGAGAATGTGTACAAGATAATTGTGCGGGTCTGGCTGTACCATATGACCAGGGGTAATAATAATTAGAGGCTGTTCTGCTATATAATAGCTATATATTATTATTATTATTATTATTATTATTATTATTATTATCATTATTATTATTATTATTATTATGCTATACACCACTGATTTCATAAATATTTTGTATGATTGTACTTATATTTTAATATATATACAAAGTTGACTGATTAGTTATATGATTCAAAACAACCTGAAATAAATGTAAATTAAACTTCCGCAAATTTGTAAAATTATGAGTGACGATGATGCTGATGAAGATGATGGTAATGATGATGATGATGATGATGATAATGATAAAAATGAAATTGACGATGATGATACTGATTAAGATGATGACGATTATGATAATGATGATGACGATTATAATAATGATAATGATGATGATGATGATAATGATGATAACGATGATGATGATGATAATGATATCGATGATGATGATGGTAATGATGATAATGTTATCGCTGGTGATAATGATAATGATAATGACCATGATCTTAGTGATGGTGATGATGATGATGATAAGAATGAAATTGACGATGATGATGCTGATGAAGATGATGACGATTATGATAATGATGATGACGATTATAATAATGATAATGATGATGATGATGATGATAATGATGATAACGATGATGATGATGATAATGATATCGATGATGATGATGGTAATGATGATAATGTTATCGCTGGTGATAATGATAATGATAATGACCATGATCTTAGTGATGGTGATGATGATGATGATAAGAATGAAATTGACTATGAGGATGCTGATGAAGATGATGAAATTTATTCCAATCGTTCTAATATGCCTTGACAAAAACTTGCCATGATTATAAACATATTTTGTGTGTTTATATACGCTTATGACACGTTATCAACGCTTTAGTTTGGGAATCTTTTGTGACGCAATCATTGCATTATTTCCGTTGAGCTGATGAAATTGCATGTATCCTGAGGACTATGAAAAATATTCCACCCACAACTAATGAACAACTAACTGTTTAATCCTTTCTTTTCAAGAAAAAATTCAAATCACCGCATAATATGCGGTACTTTGATTAGCGCTATATTTGAGTTTTGTTTGATTTGTTTGAGTATTGATTTCTGCGGAACACTTTCATTTCCTATAAACAATACGCGCGTAATCTGAAAGTGCGCAATGCGTCCACGGTCTATTGAAATACAACAACTCTCACTTCTTTTATCTTTTATAATGGAGACCGTCAGGCCATCCATATATTTAATCACAAAGGAAAGCATCACTAGGGTTTACGCGAACAATTACACTAGAACTTGCACTTCCTGTGCACAATACATGCGCACTCAAAGTGGGCCACGCCTTATCGGTCTATTGAAAAATGACATCTCGATCCTCTCTTATCTTTGACAATAGAGACCGCGCGTCACACCATCCATTCAAAATGTATCACAAAGGAGCGCATCAGTAGGCACCATATATATACAGATATATATATATATATTCCTTCAAAACTAATTAATAACTATTTAATCCTTTCTTGAATTGAATAAAGACTTTACCCATGAATTATAGAGTCCAAATTTATTTTATTGACTTTTTTATATAATATATATTTCATAGATTTTTTCATAGATTATGTATAGATAGATAGATAGATAGGTAGATAGATAGATAGATAGATAGATAGATAGATAGATAGATAGATAGATAGATAGATAGATAGATATGTAGATTGGTTTATAGAACATATTTGTTTTGCATTTTGGGGCATCAACAAAATACCGCAGCATCTGAGAAATATGTTCCCTATATATTATCATAATGTTATCATTATATGGAGCGAACAATACACAGTTCGAAGATCAATTCGTAAGATTCCTGTGTGATAAATTATGAAGTCATAATGCCCGTCAAACCCATTTTTCACTGCGAAAAACCTTTTCCCTAAAATAGTCAACCCACCCAGAGCCCCGCACAAATTATAATGAACACAGTCATGTATTATTCAAAAAATTAATTAATTCGTATACTCATACATTCGTTCGTTCATTAGTTGATTATCTTATTAGTTTATATTTGTAAACAAATATCCATAATTATATCATCTATCTTGTTATTCATCCATTCATTCATTTTACGATCAGATTTACATCGTAGCTATAATTATGATTGTTCTTTTACCGAACTGCCACGATGTACCGCTCTGACATGCTAAAACATTTGTATACTGCTAACAAAAATACTGTAATGCTAAAGCAGAGGCTGAGATTATTAGTAAACAAAAAATAAATTAGGCCTATAACTCAGTCTACATGTATGTTATACGATTCTACTCAAGTTTATTTACGATTGTATTTGTTCATCGTATATTGAAACAATTATCTTTACATATAAGATACATTATTATGAATTAGATTTAAAATAATTATGAATTCACGTTGAAAATATGTAACTGTTTGTACATTTATCCTTATTGTTTTATTTTCAGGGAAAATTGATGAAATGATGCAAGAATATAAAATAGTGCAAATATTATATTTATGTTTACCAATAAATAAACAGAAACAAACGTATCTGCATCCACACACACAAACCACTCTCACACATAATATAGGAGCACTGCAAAAAGGTATTTTAGTATCACGGATCGGGATATCGCCGATACAAAATGTACCTGAAAAAAAGGCTAGAAGGATATAGTCATCAATTCGTAATGGTAATCATTTTGGATCTACTCAATACTAAATGTATCTTATATTAGTTTTGAGGCCGTTTTAGCGGTTCAGTTATTGTGTGATTGTTGTTTGTTTTGTTTTATTCGAGGTGGAGAGAATGTTAGGTAACGACATGTCTCTGTAATCATTTCAGAAACAAACGGAAAGCCTTTCTATACACATCTGCCATGCTGATTTGACAGGCTAGCTAGCTGTGCTGGCCGAGCAGCCAGCGCCACACAGCCACCAGGCCGGACAGCGCGGGCGGGCAATCCGCTGCGATCGAGGCCAGGCTACTCAGTGGCTGCGTGGCGTGGGGAGCGGAGAGAGCTCCGTATAATTTGCCTCTGTTCATGCTGATGTCAAAACAAGGAATGAATTGCGCATGCGCGAAAGACGTCACCAGCTGCATGCACTGATGATGAATAGTGCGTTCGCTAATTCGGTCTTGGCTCGCACACGCGGCCACATGCAGACCGCTGGGCTTTTGTTGGGGGCTTCGGTTTCTCGCACAGTGAAAAGAATCTCGTTTTCAGGGTAGGAAATGGTGCTTATATAGTCGTAGTAAACGGGTTAATAGTACATACAGAATATATCCGAAACATTTTCGATTGTTTTATCCATAACATAAGGCATAATTTAACACCCTCCGAATTTCTATGTAGATACTGCTTTTTTCCTTGGGGAAATCGGTCACGAACCATGGATTTTCCCAAAGTATCTACATTTTCATGAAAATCTCAAAATTAAATGGAAAATTCAATTGTTCATGTATGAAGAAAAATAGACACCTATATAGCCTTTAATCACACACTTAAGATATCTTCACAAGTTTATTATTTCCGAGCGGCTGTGGCAAAAACACAAAAGGGTCAATATCTCAGTTTCTAGAAAACGCTGAATCGTGTAGATACTGCCTTTTTCCTTGGGACGGCAGAATTAATCGTACGACTGGTTAATTGATCGTGCGAGTAATCGTACAACACAAATTGCCTCAGCCAAGTCATTAGTCCTAAAAGTCACTCCAGATAAACATAAAGATTCACGATAAATCGTCCGATCAATCAATTAATCGTACGACTGGTTAATTGATCGTGCAAGTAATCGTACAACTTATCAATCGTACAATTAATTGTGAATATTTGATACAGGGCCCTGGTGTATACCCCTTGGTGCAGGAAGAGTACTATACGTCACCGCCAATAGTACTAGACAGGGGCCGCGGAACCAGGTGGCTGGGGGCTGCCGCCATCCCACTTTTTGGACTTAAAACAAAGAAGTACATGAGCATAAAATAACAATTACTATAACAGTTAAAATGTGATCAGCCCCCCCCCCCCCCCCCCTTCCCCTTCAAAACCTTTCCACGGCCCCTGCTAGGGCAGTTCTGCTGGTATTCCAATGGATGTTAAACCAGGGATTCTATAAATAGCTTGTAATGTCCATTTCAATATTGGGGGAAGTTTACGTGTGATTATTAAACACTTTCTAAAGGTGAGATGAGTACCTCTTACATATTCGTTGGTGCTGATTGACATGACAAATACCAAAAAAAAAATGGTTCTAACAAGGCATTACTCCGACGTAAGATATTTTGATTTGATATCACTTTATTGCAATTTCAACAAAGGAACCAGAGTAAAAGTGAACAGACTCTTACATAGCCCAGAATTAAATATCCCAGAACATGACGCATAACTGTCAATGCAGGGCTTAAACGTGATACAATATAATACATTACATAACAATTTTATGAATAAGATGAATTAAATCATCATGTTAAATACATGTATTTCTTATTCAATCAAATAACAAAGGGCGCATCAGGAATAAAGAAGTCATATCCTCTAGCATCACATATATTCTATCAGCTTATGTAAAGCAGCAATTTTTTTTGCTATAATCTTGGAAACAGTTTTTATTTTGTTCTAAATACATTACTGATGCGAAAAAGTAATGTTTCCATTTTTTATTTTTGGTCCCAGGGTGCATTTTGGCGATTTTAAAGATAATTAGCTAATTTGCATTTTTGTGAAATAAGGTCAGGGGTCATTTTCTATCTACGAATAGTACAATATTGATAAAAACTATTATTCTAGGGTATTTTGAGGCAAGGATTCATTTCCGGTGCTCGTTTGTAAGTGCTGTATGGGAAACACTCTGAAATCCAAGATGGCTTCCCCTAATTTGCATATTTATGAATATTATTGATTATACCACTTTTCCAAGGTTTTAGGGGGCAATGAATCCATTGATGATACTTATTTACCTGTATCCCCTCGGGAACCCACATAAATCCAAGATGGCCGCAATTGTCATTTTAAAGTAAATAATGCTATTTGCTACTTAAATAGCATTTAATTTATAAAAGTATGATTTGCTTACTTTAAGCAAACAACTACATTGTGATTCAAGTATTCTAGTTGCTCATTCCAATAATTAAAAGTCAAAACATTATAATATCAATTTAATATAACCGAAATAATATAGTCGTGTATCATAACATGTGTAATTTAGGGAGCAGTCATCTTGGATTTGAGATGGATGCCATGGTGACACGGGTAAATAAGTATCAAAAATGGATCTGCTGCCCCCCAAAACCTTGGAAAAGTGGTATTATTTGTCTTTTTTACTTGCCGGGTTCCCAATTTACTCGATTTGGTGGAATATTGAAATTAGGTAAAATACATAATTATGCAAATAATATGCATTGCTAGAGGTTGCCACGATGGCAACTCATCTTTGATATATTGAATACATACTTAGAACATAACTGACAAATAATAACCCGGAATTACTGCTTATTAGGGGCTGTAGCCACTGAAAATCAATAATATTCATAAATATGCAAATTAGGGGAAGCCATCTTGGATTTCAGAGTGTTTCCCATACAGTACTTACAAACGAGCACCGGAAATGGAATCCTTGCCTCAAAATACCCTAGAATACTAGTTTTTATCAATATTGTACTATTCCTAGATAGAAAATGACCCCTGACCTTATTTCACAAATATGCAAATTAGCTAATTATCTTTAAAATCGCCAAAATGCACCCTGGGACCAAAAATAAAAAATGGAAACATCACTTTTTCTCATCAGTAATGTATTAAGACCAAATTTTAAAAATTGTTTCCAAGATTATAGCAAAAAAATTCACAATATTTATTTATACTACATTAGGGGATATACTAATATACAGTCACATCTGATTATAATACCCTTGCTGCAGGAGGAGTTGTTTACGTCACAAGCAAAACACGGAAGTTTTCTCGGAAGTTTGTAATTACTTTCATGGTTAGCTCCACATACTCATTAACAGCCAGAGTGCGGTTATATTGTTAAATGGATCTAGTAAAAAAATGATGACACGGTAAATGGTTAATAAAATTAGTATTTATATAATTTGATATGGCTATTGAGTGATGAGCGAATACAAAGGGATACTCGCTAACTCATTGCACTGATTTTGTACACAGTTATAATTATCCAGTAGATGATTATTGTTACGTGGGCATGGTTTAAATAGCGTCCTTCCACCACACAACTCTCATCCGGATTATTCATAATTATTCAGAAATAATCAAATAAACCAGTACCGGTATCTTGACAATTCAAGCCATGTTAAACTTTTTTTTTAATGCCCTCAACATGACAAAATCGGCTATGAGTAGCTCTCACATATATATCTATAACATGTATAATGGAAAATAAATGTTGAAAGACCGGTAGCTGTTATATGCTTGTATTGGTCTTACGAATACAAATTATAAGGTATGAGAAGACCGCTAGAAAAGGGTACCACCACCCAAAAATAATATTCTTATTATATAAAGGTAACATCTTTAGTATTCCATTCCATCAACTACTTCACACAAATATGTTTTCAGAAAAAAAATATATAGTTGGAAAACGCATCACCATTCTGAAGCATGCGTTCATGCGGTCTGAATTGCGAAGACTAATGCGTGCGGAGCGAATAGCATTGGCGCACTCGTAAATGTTGGGCTCGTACGGAACCAGGAAATAGTAGTGGTCCGTTAGTGGTGGACATTAATTGGTTTGTTTATGAATTACATAACCCTTTGCAAAATGTTGGGTATCTATTTGATATCACAAAACGGTACTAAAACATATAACAATGTGTTTTTCTTTGCCTGGTGGTCCCCTTTAAGGAATCCATAAACTTCGTAAAAGTTCCTCTCTTGTACCTTGTTGTAAGGCTTATGGTAACATAATAATGGGATGGGTTTACTTTGGATTTTTCAAATGACTCGCTAATAATGGAGGTATTTAAGAATGAATTTAAAAGCGTCTATAGCATTTTTTTTAATCGTACTCAAGAGAATCCGAATTCGGATACATAACTCAATCGTCCATTGTATGCGATTTCAGATACTTTACGCTGATGATCGGGCTAAAATCAGACATTGATTTGTTTCCGTTTTCACTAGGCAATAGCCATGCTAGGTAAACATGAATCCTTTCTATAAATACTTGTATATAATCATCATCAAGAATCTTTCAATGAAATTAGTATATGATTGAACTCTCAAATATTACTTGTTGGGAAATATAAAGTTAAAGGATCACTTGAGCAATTAATGTTTGGTTTAGCATGCCTATTTACCAGCGGAATAACTCTAGTGAATGTACTTTTTTTAATTTCAGTATAACGAATCTTCTGAGTCTTCCGAGTCTTCCGAGTCATCTCAACCAGAATCTGGCGAATCTGAAGATGGCGACAATGACTCGGATGATTAAGTCCTCGGGATTTCGTCGGCGTTAGCAGGGTTTAAAGCTCACCGTGAGATAAAGAGACCTATCAGTGCCGAGTATGATTAAACAAATCACCCGTATAGTGAATTACATCTATACATGACTAACCCTGTGACATGGTAAGAAGTGTGGACTTTGTCCATCAATAGTTATCACCGTGAAATAATTGTAGACACCTTCCCATAAGGTAAGGCATGACTCCGGCATCATGTTATCTCATTTGCTCGTGATTATGCAGCACTAGCAATATGACTTAAAGTCGTTCATCTGTCACATTTTGGTCTCAAACTTAGGTAATTGGGGGTAGAGGCTACTATTTAGATGCAAATCATACATTTATTTTACACGATTGACACGTTGTATTCAAGTTAACACATTCAAGTTAACACACAAATTATAATTAAAAAATAGTTAATGAAAGTAATACAAGTAAACAAAGTGTTCAAACCGTCATCACCGTGAAATAAATGTAGGCACCATCCCAAAAAGTATATGAGGCATGACTTTGGCAACGTGTAATACGTATTCTTTCTTCGTGACGATGTAGCACTAGCAATATGACTTCAATTCGTCCATCCTTCACATTCTTGTATCAAACTTTAATTAGGATACGTGAGGTAATTACTTAGATGCAAATTGTACATATTCGTTTACACGATTTCCTTGTTGTACTCAACAAGCACATTAACACACTATGATAACGTTGGGGTTTTTTCAACAGATGAGAGACAAGGGTAAAAGTGAAATCAGGATTGAGTATTACTTAACGGTATTCCGAAATTGTGAAAGCTGTACTAACTACTGCAACTGACATGACTGATATTTTTAGTAAATCCATTATTGATTTATAAAAACAAAATTGCGTTTGTATCCCATTGACTACGGAAACCGGGTAGCCTGCACAGATTTCAGAAACTCGGGAACGGGATATGTTGATACCTCTCAAACACAACTGCAAATGAATTATGTGTATTTCAAGTCATTTTGAGCCCACCGAGGTAATAGATTGCCTATCACAATCAAGCACATTCGTTAGTTGTTTTATATCACTCATCAATATCACGGATTGTGTTCATCGAATAGCACAATCAGTGAAAATCTCTTTAATATTTCATAAAATCGCTTTTAAATTTTGATATAAAAATCAATCGACATTAGCCGTATTCAGACGATAAAAGTCAATCTTGTGGTTATCTTGTGGTTATCTCGTGGTTTGCAATTCTTAAGAATATCTTGTGGTTAGCGCTCGTTTGAACACGCAAAACTCGTGGTTATCTTGTGGTTTCCAAACCACAAGATTGCGCACACTGCAAAATATGCGCAATCTCGTGGTTATCTTGTGGTTTCCAAACCACAAGATAACCACAAGATACTTGTAAGATTTTGCGCAGAATGAGCGCGCAACCTATTTTTTTCACCGTCTGAACACAATCAGCTTCGAGACTCGTGGTTTGGGTTGACCTCATGACCGAGATATGCTTCCGGTGTGAAAACCAGGGGGGTGTCACTGCTGCCAGAGTGCAGCGATTTTTGCTCACCGGAAGAGCCTACAACTGGTTGCATTATGGGCTACTTGGGAACTACAGTTAACCAATCACAGAGTAGTTCAAACGCGTTGTCACGGGATCGAGGTCAATAAAACAAGTTCATATGCATACGTCACAATGGCTCCCATTGTTCTCCTAAGCGTGATGAAATCTAGGACAGTGCGCAGTCTTTGCACTGCATAGCATGATGATTGGTCAAGTATTTATAGGTCACTACGCGATGACGTAGAGAAGTAGGCTACGGGAGCTTCAAAAATCGGTTCACTCCGCCATGTTGCCCATGTACAAAGTCTATGGGACACGTGACTTGCGCGCGTTAAGTGAGCCTTCTAGTTATAAACGGGTTGGTTTATTTATTCATACTTCTATGGTGAAAACAAGTCAAGTGAGCGCGCGTGACCTCAAATGAGAAAGGCGCGCACACTATTTCCGGTTTTAATTCTTAAGAATTGCAACTCTCGAGAATTGGCATCGTTTGAACACACATTTTGCAATTGTTAAGAGTTGCAATTCTTAAGAATTGCAACTCTTAAGAATTGGTTTTCATCGTGTGAATACGGCTATTGATGAAGCCAGTATAAGCCTCCAGAACCATGGCGCATCTAATACGCTTAAAGTCATTGTTTATTTTGCGCATACAATCAGAAACACGCAAAACTGAGTGCGCACCAACGCGCTGGCAGTTGCGCACATACGCGATGAATGCGTGCTAGCGCTCCCATGGATGTGCTTATTGGCTGTCTTGGCGTTCTTCTTCCTTTGACCTAGATAGGTGTTAGTTTTTTTTATTAACAAGGGCAATCACGTGACTAGAACGTGTGCGCCATAGAGTACTGCACAAATTTGATCGCGTGTGCACTTTGCTAAAACATACGATCTATGGGACGAGCGCGTAACGAACTTTTAGTGTTAATTTTTTACTAACAAGCCCGGTCACGTGATTGCGCGGGGATTGCGCGTGTTGTCCAAAACTTGTCAAATTCAATGGTAAAACGATCTCATAAGGGATATACGGTAATATACCGGTATAATACTAACATAAGTATCATACAATTTGAATTATCCGTTTTGTCCTATACTTCAGCGGGTAAGCCGATGAGTCTCTATTGTCCTAAAGTTATGGAATGGTTCATATTTAATTATGGGCTCTATAGACAATATCATTCGTCATGTTACGGGTCAAATTTTATTTGTTGCTGTCAAAACGTCATCATGTAACGTTTTTATTGTTCGCCACCCATTGAAGTACTTAAAAAATCTACTTATTAATCGTACAATTGTGTGTTTCGTTTTTGCTGTTCGCTTGTAATTGAGTTGTAACCAGTGAGCATTAACGTGGAAACGAAGTATTTGTAACTACATGTAAGTGTATTGTACTGAGGGTTTTTTTTTTTAGGAAAGGGAACATGTCTGTATTGAATCTTCAATCGTGTTTTTTTTCAGCAGTAAAACTTATATAGAGGGCGCTGTAAATATTTTTCTTGTGAGATAATAAAGAACCGAGTGTAAAATTTTAAAGAGCATATTACAATTTCAATGACAAACAAAAACTTTATTTGATCAAAATCGGTTCAGAAACGGCTGAAATATCAATAAATATAATATATTTATTGATATTTCAGCCGTTTCTGAACCGATTTTGATCAAATAAAGTTTTTGTTTGTCATTGAAATTGTAATATGCTCTTTAAAATTTTACACTCGGTTCTTTATTATCTCACAAGAATAATATATTATCCAATCGGAATAATCAAGGACCCAGATTTATTCGATGATTCTCGTTTCAAATTGAAAGAAAATGCTTTTACACTTTTTCTTTTGAATGATGGTCACTCTATTTAATCATTATTTCAAAAAAATATCACATGCATAATTGTGTATGGAAACAAATTGAAACCAGTGCTTTGTTTTTAGAGAGCAGCCTCTTTTGTTTTAATCGCTCTTTTGAATGATAACATACTGATTATGGAGCCATTTTTAAATGTACTTTCGAGCATGGTGGAGTTACAACTTTTAGTGTGTAATGTTATTGTGCAGGTTTTGGTCACTAAAGAAATGCTTTAACAACATTATACTACCTCTACTACCCCCTGGACAACCACCCCCCGGACGATTACCCCCCGGACAACTACCCCCCTAGGACAATTACCCCCCGGACAACTACCACCCGGACAATTACCCCCCTAGGACAATTACCCCCCAAGACAATTACCCCCCAAGACAATTACCCCCCACAAGACAATTACCCCCCAAGACAATTACCCCCCAAGACAATTACCCCCCAAGACAATTACCCCCCCCAAGACAACTACCCCCCAAGACAACTACCCCCCCCCGGACAACTACCCCCCGGACAATTCTCCCCCAGGACAACTACCCCCCCGGACAACTACCCCCCGGACAAACTACCCCCAGGAATCTATTACCCCCCAAGACAACTACCCCCCGGACAATTACCCCCCCGTGACAACTACCCCCGGATTATTACCCCCCAAGACAACTACCCCCCGGGATGATCTACCCCCCACGACGATTACCCCCCTCCCCCCCAGATAATTACCCCCCTCGACAACTACCCCCCCTGGAATATCCCCCCCCCCCCAAGACAATAACCCCCACCCCTCCCCCAAAGACAATTACTCCCCAAGACAACCACACCAAGACAAAATATGCGATCGCTCAGGGCCGGTAGCCTGGATTTTTCAAGGCGTCGGGTTTGGGCTTTGGGGGTGCGTATATTAAAAAACGGGACCAAGACAACTGGTTGAGTCGTGTAAGTGGGGTGGGGGGTCTTTCGCTGATTTAGACCACTGTTTTAGTTTTGTAAGCAGGGAGTTGGGGTCGTCAAATGTCAAATGGGTCGATTGCTGCCCGAGACCGAGACCGATAAAAGTGGGACCTTTCTGAATGGGGGGGGGGGGGGGGGGGGGGGGCGTAGGGGTGGGTGTACGCACCACCAAAGCACCCCCATGGCTACGGGACTGCCAATACACGAATATACTCCAGACCATCGTACGATATCGCAATCCGAAATGTAGGTAAAACCATTACTGCGGCATTCGGTTGCATTAGTGACCTAGGCGTAATCACATGTTTGATTTGTTTTTCGGTCAATTTCGTAAGCTTTTCATTCGTTTCAATAAGCGTGTCATTCAGTTTCACGAAATTGAGCTGAAGGTTTGCAATTTTTGCTCAAAATTACATTGTGTTCACTACGATTCTAGCTCTTCGATCAAGTGATTACCACTTGTATCATTCAATTAAAAAAAAACACGCTATTTGCATTTATTGTGTTTGCAAAATCAAATAGATATTATCATGTTCGATTCCCAGTTTCCCACGACCTAGTTAACGGTAACCGCAACCGCGCGTTCGCGCGATTACCAGGAATGAGTTATATTTATCCACCATGGGGCATAATGTAGTATGTTTTTATTCAATAAAGCTCAGTTGAAACTTGCAAGTTATACTCAGAATGAAGTAGACGTGAATTTAATTTCTCTCCTGATCGACATTAAAAGCATTAATTGCGCCAACGGATTTCCGGAGGGTGGTTTTATAATCACGAATTTACTCGAAATCGCAATACGTTTTAATCGAATGCAAACAAAATGTTTCGGAATAATCAATTTAATATGCAACTTCGCTTTAGTCGATGGAGCGGTAATACCAATGTCCAAGGTCTTTATTACCGCGATATACAGTGCATGTTTTCTTTATATAACTTATATTCTCCGTAAATTCATATAAGTATGAGCCACATTAATTGATATAATCATTTCATCTATTGCATTTTCTATTATATGTGGTAGTATATTTAGCTACTGTAAATATGGACGTTGGTATAGATATAGGTATACATTAATTGTTATTTATGTTCCGTAATGCTGCATTTTCTGGAGCCAGTGTGTGAGGGTTCACATGCCCTAGGGCAACAGTAATGTTACTTTACTTTTGTGAACCCTGACCCACACACTGCTTCTAACTATTTTCTTCTTGTCTTGTAACTTGTATTTGTGTAATTTGTGCATATATAGTTGTGTTGTATTTTACATTGTATTGTGCTTTTTGGTCGAATAAATTATAATAAATAATAATAATAATAATATGAATTATAATGCTGGAAAACGATTTTTGAACTACTCAATACAACTGCGGTAACAAAATTAGCAAAATTGAATGCACGCAATGCACCCGGGGGGAACGGGGAGGGGGGGAGGGGGGGGGGGACACGCTCCCCCCCCCCCATACATTTGAAAGTGGAGGTGTGATTGTCACTCCCACTGTTTAATATGCATACATTATGTATCAGGCGCGGATCTACGGGGGGTGGGGGGGGGGGGTGGGGTTTCAGGGGGGTTTAAACCCCCCCCCCCCTTGGGCTGCCGAGTGAAAATGTGATGTGCATAGAAAAACAACATCATGGGTTTAAACCCCCCCCCCCCCCTTGCTTTTTATGGTATCCATTGTGTTAGTAGATGCCAGGAAAACATCACTTACGGCGGTTCAAAATAGCCAAAAAAAATCGCCTCGGACTTCGCCGCTTCGCGGCTCGTGGATCGTCATTGGGTATTAAACTGTTACGTGATTTAAAAAGACGTTATCATGCACTGCTTTTTATGGTCTCCATTGTGTTAGTAGATGCCAGGAAAACATCACTTACGGGGGGTTCAAAATAGCCCCAAAAAAATCGCCCTCGCCGCTTCGCGGCTCGTGGACGATGCTCCGCATCATCATTGCGTCAAACCCCTCCCTTAGCAAAAAGCTAGATCCCACCCCTGTGTATGTTTGATTCCATAGCTTGATCTACGTATCATATAATATTACTGTCTAGGATATGGACCAAATCGCTCCACTACCAGTTTGCCCAGTCGTCCGGGGGTAGTTGTCTTGGGGGGTAATAATCCGGGGGGTAATTGTCCAGGGGGTAGTTGTCCGGGGGGTAATTGCCCGGGGGGTAGTTGTCCGGGGGGTAGTTGTCCGGGGGGTAGTTGTCCGGGGGGTAGTTGTCCGGGGGGTAGTTGTCCGGGGGGGTAGTTGTCCGGGGGGGTAGTTGTCCGGGGGGTAGTTGTCTTGGGGTTAGTTGTCTTGGGGGGTAATTGTCTTGGGGGGTAATTGTCTTGGGGGGTAGTTGTCTTGGGGGGTAGTTGTCTTGGGGGGGTAATTGTCTTGGGGGGTAATTGTCCTAGGGGGGTAATTGTCCGGGTGGGTAGTTGTCCGGGGGGTAATTGTCCTAGGGGGGTAGTTGTCCGGGGGGTAATTGTCCGGGGGGTGGTTGTCCATGGGGTAGTAGTCCTAGAACCCTTTTAAGACATTTTGTAGCTTGTCACGACATGTATAATGTTAAATGTTGCTTGTAAGTATCGGTTTGTATAATGTTGTATTCGTGTTTTAAAGGGGTAGTTTAGTTTTGGTAGAGAGGGCGCTGCACATCACAATTTTTTTGTGCGGTAATGAAAAACTGAGTGTCGAATTTGAGAGAACATGTAATTTCAATGGCAGAATAAACTTTATTTGGTCAAAATCGACCCAGAAACGGCTGAAATATCAATAAATATATCTGATCTTATAATTATTTAGGGCTCAAATAATTAGATGATTTTTTCAAAAAATTTAAAAAATGCTTGCACTTTTTCAAAATATTTCAAAAGCTTTTTTTAAATAGTTGTTGATGATCTCTCTATTTAATCATTATTTCAATAAAACATCACATACATACTTTTTGTATGAAAAATGGTTGAAACCAATGCCTTTTAAGAAAGCGCCCTCTTGATTTTAAATGGCTCTTTTTTTAATGCTAACGGGCTTTTTACTTTGTCGTTTGTAATTTTGTATACATTTCGAGCATGGTGGAGTTATAACCATTAGTTTATAGTATTACTGTCCAGGTTTGGTTACTAAAGTTCAACCAAAACTAAACTACCCCTTTAACATGCAAGTAGAAGAACAGTACTGATGATCAAAGCAATGAGGCAAGGCGAGTTATGTACCAGAGCTCGATAGTCAAAACAACAATTCACCGAATAAAAAACAGAACTATACAATGCCATAACATACTTATAAATATAGATCGAGATGGTGAATTTTATTTGAACTCTAGACAAGTTGTTACTTGTCACCAATATGCATTGTTATCCGTGTTTATGAAATGAAATAACATAACTGAGAACGGTAACATCTGGTTACTGTTTAAACAGGGTTGCATATATAATGAACTTGATGTATTAATAAACATACATGTTCATAACAACGCCATTCTTTTCAAAGAAATATAATCATATATGGCTTTGTTTTTTTTATAATTCTGTACCCGACGAATTATTACGAATTATGTATACGTAACCAGTTATATTGACATTGTATATTATCTTATTCTTTGGAACCATTATAAGTTGTAATTGCAATAAACATCAATTCATAATTATGTAAATACATCTGATGGCCATGTAAATCGCATGTAATGCTCTGCATCGTGTTGTGATGTTTATTATATTAGAAGCTCAATTACGTTCCAGCCAAAATAAATACATTCTTTAACCTTATTGACAATGTAGTGTAACATATATGGAGCGCTCACTTCCAAAAGGCGCTAAATCCACTTTCCATAAAAATTGAGTTAACGATACGTGATTGTATAATCTACGTAGCTATCTTAGAATCCACATTTTACGACAAATAAATCACTCAAAATCAAAATATAGAAAGTTCAATTTTTCCATAGGCACCTGTACAAAGTGGGTCAAAGAAACCTTTTTTTCTCGGAGTTGAAAAAGTGGATTTAGCGCCTTTGGGGTAGAAAGCTCTTTAATTATGATAGTCATTCATTTAGCTCTTTAGTACAAAGTAGTACTAATATCAGAGAGATTGTGAGATTGAAAGTAGTAGTGTTATCATGATCGAGTATGGTTGTCATATTCGTACGTCACGGTAGCTTGTCATGATTATGCCTGCGTTGTTTACCCATGTACCTTATCAAAATTGAAATTGTAGATATACATGTATTTAAACAGTAATTGTAGATCGTAACAATATATTGTACAATTATTGTGTGTTTCACTATATTATGCATGGCAAAATAATGCGAACTACAGAATGGCAACATGACGGTTTCATCCTCTCTTTGACCATGTTCCATTAATGAGCGGTCGACTTGTTGATTAACACAAATGCAAAATACTGGTGGTAATAAGCACTTTATGCACTAAACAAAAAGTCATGGCGTTGTCATAATGTCAAATAATGTAATGTAGGTTTGTATAAAAATAATGTAACATGGCAAATTGCCATGATAAGCAGAACACTCGGTACTAATGTATTTGTTCGAACTTTTAGAAAAATTTGATTTCTGGAAATCGAAAGATAAAAGCAAACAGAAGCATTGGAATTACTGCATACATCAATCAATATATTTATTTTATTACTGTATTTCATTTAATGTCAGTCAATCAATGCACCATATTGGAATAGGGTTATATTAATAGATCAATAACGTATTACTAACGTGCTTCCTACTAGACTTTGCAATCCCCATGATAGGGGTGTATACACAACCACCATGTATCAGTACCCAGCAATGGGATAAGATATCATGGTGTACCGTTTAGTCTGGTGTACGTAATAGAGATGAATTTATATCAAATTGCTCTTTTATTATCATTTTAGATCTGTTGAACGTGTACCTAATTATGAATAAAAATTGAATATCGACGATCCATAACATTAATAATTCAACAACATGCCTAATTACTCTCCATGAAGATGTTGCATTCATGTGTCTTGGTAACGTGCATTTATAATGAATATGATTCATGACAACTCACTACCACATTAATGGCTACATCAATTATCTATGTGTACATATTGTGTTTGTACATATAACATGTATAATAAGTGGCAAGAATATTAATATTGTATGTTGTATTTTTCAGTTATCCATGTAGCGTTGTATCAATATTCCTGCATTGTCCTGAGTATATCAATTAAGTTTGTATCGCCTATTGATTTGTAAATGTAGCATACGCATAATCTGTTTCGCTGTTTGAAACCATATTACTTATTGATATTTCATGTTGAAACTGCTTTCCATTTGACATGCATATTTCATTACTGTATATACAAATTAGTCATTCTTGATTCTTGATAAATGTGTACCTATCTTGTTTTTATTTGGTGGTGGTTATGATTGTAGTGATAATGATGATAACGATGATGTGCAATAATGCTCGTTATTTATTTAATATGTTTAAAAATATGTCAATGCAGAGTGGTGCCGATAATAATGACGCCTCTCCAGCTATAGTTATTATGATGATAGTTATGATGTTAAAGGTGATAATATTGATGTTTATTGTGATCATTGATATATAATGATGGTGTTAATGGTGGTGTTATTGACACTCGTAATGACGATGGTGATGGTGAAGATAATTATGATCATGCTGCTACTGCTACTGATAATGGTAATAGTGGCAACGCTAGTAGTACTACATAACTCATTACTGGCTACAGGCATGATAGTGGTGATGGTAGAGACTTTCGTGATGAACTAATATAAAGTAGATGACGACGACGAAGATGATTAGGGAGCCAATATTACATAATTTGCTCGTAGTTCTGGTGGTGGTGGTAGAAATAATGGTGTTAGATTGGTAATTGAATGGCGATGTTGGTGATGATGATCGATGTCGTCGATGGTGATGATTATGGCGATGATGATGATGATGGTAATGATGATGATGATGATGATGATGATAAATGGTGGTGATGATGATGGTGATGATAATGGTGATGATGATATGAAAGATGATCGCGTAATGCGTAACAGCACTGCTGCAGCTGATGATTGGCATGATGAGGATGATGGTGATAGTGGTGGTACTGATACAGGGTGTCTCAGAAAGAATGCAACCTAGGATCGTTAATTTTATCAACATCATCTACCAAATGTCATTGTTTTTTGTTTGATTGGGTAGAACATTCTTTTTCCAACAAAATGATACCATAAGCATTGATTTTGGGTAAGGCGTTTGGATCCTAGGGCCATTTTTCTGAGGCAATGTCGTTTCCTAAATTTGCTACTTTTTTGGTGATGATGACAGGGGTGTCGATCCTGGGGGGGCAGGGGGGGCGGTCGCCCCCCCAATGAAAATATTGGGGGGGGCGAACATATCATTTCGCCCCCCCCCCACAATAATTCCGAAAATGAGGAAGAAAACAATCGAGTGATATAATGCCAAAGAGGGGAAAGACACATTTATCAATAATTAATCTTCAAAATAGCCGTTTTTTAGTTTGAAAAAGACTGTAAATCACTTTTTTGAAGCGCGCTTCGCGCGCATACAGTTTCTCATATTGCAAGTTTCATTTCGGTTGCGGGAACTCACCTTTTGAAATGTGTTGGGCAGCGTAATTTCTCAAACGCACACCTCAAACGAAGTTTATTAAACCCTCATCTATAGATAGCACACCGTCACAGAAAATAAAATAATCTCGGTACATATGCGCTGAACGCAAATCAAATTGGAATATCATGTCCCCCCACATTTGAAAAAAGGAGCAGATTGTCCCCCTCCCTTTGTCATTATGTATGTTTGGTTCCATACCTATATACTTCATATTACGTGAAATTTCTGTCTCAGGTGTGCACCAAATCGCACAATTTCACGCCCAAAAATACAAAAGCTCCCTACTGTGGGAGGGGGACACCCCCTCCCACACCCTCCCCCGCTCGGTCGCTTCGCTTCCTCGCAATGTCTCCCCTACACTTTTGAGAAATTGTTGACGCCCTTGCTTAGTTTCATGGGAGCCCAATGCCCTAGATTATATCGATGGCTCTATAGTATACATGATCACGTGGATCCATCTCATGCAAGGCTCAGTCTTTTCCTCGCTATGCCCTTTAAAAATACGTTATGAGTAGGTTCACTATTTTATACAATTTTAACACCCATGCTAGGAGCAAATGTCTGAAATCTAAAAGCTTCCGGGGGCTCCGCCCCCTGGACCCCCATTATTGTCCCCAAATGTGGGTGCCCCCCAAAGTCAGGTCTTCGAGCCATCAAGACACTTTCAATGAGCGCATAATAAAACTTCCGGGCATGCCAATGTGGGGATTTTAGCTCTCTCAGTGGTCACTCTGGAAAATTTTTCAAATTTCGCCCCCCCAATCTCAAAAACGGATCGACACCCCTGGATGATGATGATGATGACGATGATGATGATGACAAATGGTGAGGTGGACGTAAATCATGGTTAATGATGTGTGATGTTGGTGCTAATTTGGGAAACTATCAACGAAGCTGATAATCAATCTTAACAGACAGGTAATTAACAAAGGGGTAACGAGTTCAATTACCTAGTTAGTGTGTTGTACGGAAATGGAAGGTGTTCCAAAGCGATCAGAACTAGACGTTCTGGAATAACATTTAATGCTTTAATGTAGAAGGTGAGAATCTTCACTCGCAAGATCAATATTAAACTGTAGAAGAGTCTAGTAAACACTCTGTTCTGGATTGCTCTTGTATTTGCAACTGGAGCATGGACCTTCACGCAAACCGTCATGAAGACATTGGAGCATTTGGGTTGCAGTCCTGGAGACGGATTCTGAAGATCAGATGGAATTAAACTACGGCAATATGTTACAATGGATCGAAGAATAGTGAAAACTTAATATAATCATACATACGATCAAGTTCACGACAACTACTTTTTAAAACACAAGACCATTTTTTATCACAAATTTCACAAATGTCAAACAAGTGGGGGATCACAACAGGCATATTAATCGAACATGCAACACCACAGCAGTGCACATTTTCAAGATTGCTTATCTTTAACAAAGTTTGAAAAAGAAAACGAAATGTCCAATAATAAGCATTGTGTATACATTCACAAATCTTTGCTGTGTATAGAGATAATCTGTTCACTATTACCAAGATGTGCTGTAAAGAAATCATTTATTTCTAGATTATTCATTTGTTTGCGGACGCGTTCAATCAGTTATGATTAGTAACGTCTGGGAACGCCCTTTATCTTCACCATCCGATAGACGCAGTATAGGTACAGTTCTGGACGAGGGGGCGCTTCAAAATTAATTGCGAGGTACAGAAAAGCTTTTCAGAAAAAAATTAAACGATGCTTAATTGATAACAAACGCATCTGTAAAGGATTCGTATACAATATCCGGTAAATATTCATTTCAGGACTGGGTATTTCGAAACCATCTATCGCTTTATGATGTTAAAGATGTTGCACTTTCGGAGGCCAACGTTTGTCTACTATGCACTTGCTCCATACAATGTGCGCCACAACCACAGCCACACCCGACCCTAAGGCCATCGATCCAGGGAGCCCCAAAGCCTGCTGATAATTCCCGGTTTTATCCATGATGTAACCTGTATAATGAAACAAAAGGGTTAAACGCACAAAGGAAATGTCACTCACTGGATAAGTGTAACAACACGAAATTATGTAAGATAAGGAGACGGGGGGGGGGGGGGGGGGGGGGGTTAAAAATGAGCATTGAATCCGCTCAAAAAATGATAGAAATGTTTGAGTAATTTCAAATAAATTAAATTCAACTTTTTAATAGCATGTATAGGTTTAACATTTAAAATAATCAAAATCACCAGAAATTAAAGTTCCGAGACAAATGTTTAATGAAAGGATATTATAAGCTCTTCATGTTACATACCTATTATATGCATTTTATTGTTCTTGATTAATATTTTACTCGTTCAACCCTGTTATACCACGTGTACGTTCATATCGCACATTGATGGCGCAAAACTAACAGATGGCGCAGAACCGTATATAGACGGCTCTGAAATGGCGTACTTTGGAAATCGTTTGCACAGGAAAACGCTATATTAATCGATTCTATAATTATCCTTTGTATTAACGATTCGCCAGCCAAAAAATAAATCTTCAAAACATAATTCCTGAATATTATTGCAACATCGTTTGGCTTAATAGTGCAACCCAGCTTTTGTTCGCGATATGTATTAAGAAGTGACGACTCAATTGCTTACCAGACCCGAGCGAGCTGATCATGATGCCAATGCAGACGGACAGGAGTCCCATCCCCAGAGCTCCCGGGAACCGATCCAAGCGAACCATGTGTCGAATGAGAACTGCTTGAAGGGGCATGTAGACACCAGAGCTGATTCCCACCCCGGCAGCACAGGCGACCTTGAGCGGGTAGTTGGATGTGCTGGGCATCACTATCACGCAGAGCCCATCAAGAGCGTGACTCTGGGCAGCAGCGAGTGTAAACAGCTCCTGGTTGAAGGGTCGATTGAAGGATTAATTAATTAATTGATTGATTGATGGATCGGTTGGCTAGTTCATTGAATATTTGATACATTAATTATGTAATGTTTACTCCTGGCGGCGCACATGCAAGCACAATTCATTATTTCATTAAAGGTGGCCACCAGGCAAAGACCAACACATACTTAAATGTTTGTTACCGTTTTGTGATATAAAAATAATCGATACCCAACATTTTGCAAAGGGTTGTGTAATTCATAAACAATGCAATTAACTACCACCACTTACGGAACAATTATTACTTCATGGTTCCGTAAGCGCTAAAATAATTTGAGTGCGCCAATTCTATTAACGCGTACGTTTTGAGTAGTCTTCGTACATGCAGACCCATGATCACATGCTTCAGAATGGTGATGCGTTTTCCAATTATATATTTCTTTTTTTCTGGAAACATATTTTTTCTGAACTTGTTGATGGAATGGACTACTAAAGATGTTACCATTAATTTATAAGAATATTATGTTTGGGTGGTGATGTCCTATAATGAATTCATTCATTCATTAATTCATACATACACTAATTCATTTATTCATTCATTCATTCACTCACTCACTCATGAATTCATTAGTTCATTTAATCATTCATTCGAACATTCGAATGTGTTTAAATATTCTTCGTCTGTTATGTTTGCTTCAATATGTAAATTATAGCAATATACTTTGTCGAATGTATGTAAATATACACATACATATACCATTTGTATTCAATAGTCATTAATGTAATTTGTATCATTAGTTCGACGTTGTGCAGTTCAAATATCAGTGTAGTAGGTATATCAGTGGTTCTCTTTTGTACTCTCAAAATCTCTGTATTAATTTTTGTAGAGTTCACCATTTGACAGACCTGTATGTGTATCAGTTACAGATGGTATTGTGTTTTGCATGACGTTGCACGTTAACGCTGCTTTTGCCTTAGTTGATATCATGATATCCGAGAATTGAAAATAATGACTGTTTTTTTGTTTTGTATTTGATGACAATTGTGTTTTGGTGATAATACATTTCGAGATGGGAACTCACACAAATGGCGATTGTGATAATCAATATTGAGTGATGCAGACAATAATTATTGTATGCCACAGCATCTCTTCTTGTGCCTATGGTGGGAATGCTGATAATATTATAATGATGTAACATTATTTATATACATTATAATGCCTATGACCTTGCTGCAGAAGATATTGTGGTGATGAGGAAGAGAGGGTGAGGGGGAATATGATGATGTTGGTGCCGATAATGATTTAACTGTGGTGCACGATCTGGGGAAACGGAATGGTGATTGAGAATTAGATATGTATGGTGATATAACATATAATTTGTCCAAAGTTCATATGAAGAAGACAACAACAATTATATCAGGAGTGTCCACGCGGCGATCATCTGTACTCCCTAATCCAGGGACGTCCGGTAAATCGTAGTTTGCATGGTATGGAGTTGACACTAGGTAGTTCGTCTTGATATGGGACCATGTTAGAGCGATCTCTGATGTACAGTTTAGCGGAAGGCGTTGATTTCATAGTGTTTTCTTCATAGACGGCGAAGGCTCTTTTTGTTGGTATGTCCGGTTTCTACGGCACAGGCTAAACAATTTGCGCTAATCTATTTTGGTGGTCAGTCGTGGACGTCCTATAGATTACCCTGGCTTTAATTTACCCTCCTCTCTATGACGTCTGCGGATTTTACAGACCGTAACCTGCGATGCTTGTTGACACCCCTTCCTGGTGGAGCACAAGCATCGTTAGGCGTGTAGCCAATGACGTTAGACGAATTGTGGCCTAGAGAGCCTCTGTGCCAATTTTGGTCGAACAGTTTACAGCCAACTCTGAGAAATGACCCATAACGTTGACTTGCTGGACATACACTTTAAGAAGGGAAAGGAGCCAATCATCAAAAGTCCTGCCTTTCAAAGCTCAAAACAAAAGGCTAAATTAATGAGTGCAAATGCATGCAACCATTTATTGCACATTGGTAGTTTGTAATCATTATATAATCATTATGTTTAGTCTAAAATGATTCATTAGGCGCAACATACAGGACAAAAAATAAAGTTGGATAACAAAAATAAGAATCCTTACTTTATGAGATACAGTGTAGTTTATTAACTCAATTCAATAGGACTACATTAAAGGGTTAATTTAGCTTTGGTACAGAGGGCGATGCGCGAAATAATTGTTTGGAGAGGTAATGACAAACTGAGTGTAATGACAGAATAAACTTTATTTGATCAAAATCCGTTCAGAGACAGCTGAACTACCTATAAATATTAGTATTTGTAATTATTGTGGGGCCCCACAACAATTCAAGCATTTTGAACCACCCGTTGAAAAAAACAAATCATTACGCTTTTCAAACATGTTCAAAATATATTTTGTTATTAGTTATTAATTATCTCTCTATTGAATCATTATTTTAACAAAAATCACATGCACTTTTGTTTCTTAAAAATGCCGTTGCAACTAATTAGTTTTAAATGATAACAGAATTTGTATTTAGTCATTATAATTGTGTATTGTAAATTAAACTACACTATAATTGTCATGAGATTGTGTTGTTTTCCTGTAAGCCTATGTTTAAATGATATTTTCAAGATGTCTTAGATTATCATTCGGGTACCCATTTGCATGTTTAAACCATGATATCATTTAAACACGAATAACAGATAATTGAATTCTTTAAATGGAAGCCAAAAGCTGGAATTCTCGCCTTCTGTTACTGATAAGAGTGATTCTTATTGATAACTTATGCTTGAAATGTGGGTCCCAATATACGAAATAATGTACTCTTGTGAACGTGAATCATCTCATAGTGCATTGTTATAGTCATTTATTCGAAGGGGAATGTAGGCGTATTGATGAAACATTTTTTACTTATCACGTGTAGGCGGATACAACTAAATATTTGGAATTCATTATTTTTATTTCCCTGTCCACCTCTTTTGTTATCCCACTTTGGTCAACCTTCACGAATTATCAAAATATTTAAAGGGATCTAGTTACTTTGTTTACAGGTGCAAAACGTGATGAGTTATTACTGGTGTGATATGATAAGTCCATTAAGTAATGTGTGCAAATTACACGTTAATTTGATGTTTTTTCGCCGAGAAATCAGCAAAAATGAAAAGTGATATTCACCAATTCATAGCACTTAATTTGTACACGGCTTAAATGTCCCCGTATACAGTTTACCATCTAAACACTTCAATCGTAAATATGTTTTGAAGTAAATGGTGATGTGAAAAACCGAACCGGCCCTGTGCTTTTATGTTAATATGAATATGACAAGGTAGGAGACAGGTGACACGACATATGCTCCGCCGACATATGCTCCGCCGACAATTGCTCCGAAAAATGCGACAATTGCTCCGCGACAAATGCTCCGCGATACTTGCTCCGCCGACAAATGCTCCGCCGACATTTGCTCCGCCGACAAATGCTCCACCGACATTTGCTCCGCCGACAAATGCTCCACCGACATTTGCTCCGCCGACAAATGCTCCGCCGACATTTACTCCGCCGACAATTGCTCCGCCGACAAATGCTCCGAAGATGCGACAATTGCTCCGCCGACATTTGCTCCGCCGACAATTGCTCCGCCGACATTTGGTCCGCCGACAATTACTCCGCCGACAAATGCTCCGAAGATGCGACAATTGCTCCGCCGAAAATGCTTCGAATATGCGACAATTGCTTAGCCGACAATTGTTCCGCCGAAATATGCTCCGGAGATACGACATTTGCTCCGGTGACAATTGCTCCGCAGAAATATATGCTCTGAAGATGACAGTACTTCAAATGGTCCAAAAAACAACATATGTTCCTCAACCATAATTGTTCCACCGACATTTACTCCGCTGAAGATTAAACTCTGGAATGAATTCTCAAGGGTTACAGTCCGTTATTCCGAAGGTTCGTTATTCCGAAGGTTCAGTTATTCCGAAGGTTCGTTATTCCGAAGGTTCGTTATTCCGAAGGTTCGTTATTCCGAAGGTTCGTTATTCCGAAGGTTCGTTATTCCGAAGGTTCGTTATTCCGAAGGTTCGTTGATCCGAAAATAAAATCGGGTTCGTTATTCCGAAAATTAAATCGGGCTTGTTATAATACTATAGTTTGTGTTTTGTTTATTTAATTTACAGCCTGCATTAAGCATACCCATCCCCCTTTCCCTCCCTTGGCCAGACCAATCAAACATTTAAGTTTATTTTATCTCTTTATATAAAATTATAGCATTATAATAAACCCAAATTCATTTTCGGATTAACGAACCCGATTTCATTTTAGGAATAGCGAACCTTCGGAATAACGAACCCTCGGAATAACGGACCTTCGGAATAACGAACCTTCGGAATAACGAATCCGATTTCATTTTAGGAATAGCGAACCTTCGGAATAACGAACCTTCGGAATAACGAACCTTCGGAATAACGAACCTTCGGAATAATGCAACAAATGTTCGGATTAACGAACCCTATTTCATTTTCGGATTAACGAACACTCAGTATAGGAAATGTGCGTGTTCGGAATAACGAACCTTCGTAATAACGAACCTTCGGAATAACGAACCTTCGGAATAACGAACCGCACCCTTCTCAAGTACCTTTGGTATGAAGTGCGCTTTAATATGTTATGCGAATCTCTTGTGAAATTGGAGTACAATCGATTCAGTAACCATCGATTCATTCAAATATTTTATTTGGCTGGTTTGTTTGTTTCACGTTTCTTTATATAGAGTGGGGGGGGGAGGGGGGGGGGGGAGGGGGGGTGGGGGGGGGGGGCAGTCAAGCCCAGTGTTGTAAGGATGCGTGACCCTGCAGCCTGCACCTAGTAGCAGAAGGGGAGGCGTAATAACACACAACACTGGGTTTAGTTTTTGATGTTACATTGGGGCTCGACTGAAGTCGAACCACGGA